>JAJPGS010000636.1:5000-62500 GCA_028654335.1 Alnus rubra
TAATGAAGGAAGAATATCACAAAGAGTAATCATGACAAGAAAAAAAAATCAATAAAGCAAGTGTGAACGCAGAAAGTGGTTTAAAGATATTTTGGCTTATAAGACAGAAACTTTGACTGGATCAGAACAGAGTTAAAACGAACTCAAAATGAATCGAACCAAAAAGAGAAAGTGTTTGTATTAAAGTCCTCTATCTACCCTCAAAATTTCACATCAATCAGAGTAGGTTTGACCATCAGAAAATTTCTCGGAGTAGGCTGCCCTCTAGTTGGACGAAAATTCTAAAATCCAAATAAATAATAAAGTAAGGACTAGTTTGCAAGATATTATCCAATAAGCTATTTCTTTTATTACATTTTCCACCTTAATACCTTTACTTTCCTCCTATAAATAAGCATGCAAGGGTCTTAGTATTTCCACACAAATCATAGACAACTTTCAAGAAAGTTTTTGCTTTGGTTTTCTCTCCCTTTTTCTCTCCTTCTACCACACAACCACTTTGGTGTTCTTGAAGTTTATTTTTCTCTCCAAATCAGATTGGTAAGTAATCTTGATGCATGGAGTGACTTCTTAGATATTTCTAAGAAAGCGTTTAATTCACTTCCACTATATCGAGTCCAAAAACTCAAAAGATATAGTTTGAACGTGAAACTTTCAAATGAATATCTTATGAATCACTTGACACCTCTTCCTTACTATTTGATTTCATTACTTGTGTATTTCTTATATAGCTCTCCATATTTATTATTAAGATATTTATCTATTTTATCATTTATTGCATTACTACGGAGTTGGTTTGACCACCTGTATCTATTTTATCATTTATTGCATTACTACAGAGTTGGTTTGACCACCTGTATCTATTTTATCATTTATTTTTTTACTACTGAGTTGATTTGACCACCTATATCTATTTTATTATTTATTGCATTCCTACAAAGTGGCTCTGCCACTAATTTCCTTATCCCTTTGCATATTTATCTTAGCATTTGCATTCCTACAAAGTGGCTCTGCCGCTAATACCCCTATCCTTTGCATCATAATATTATCCTATTAGGATTCATGCTCAAGTGTTATGTCACCAAGAGCTCGTCTGTGTTTCAGTGCTTAAACATGAATCATTGTAGTATTTATGTTCTCATGTTATTGTCTTGTTTTACACTTACAATTCTTGTGGATAATCATAATTGCTCTAAAATACTTATTAAAAATGCTTTGACTAAAAGACTTATGTTTAAACATTATGTCACCACGTGTCGGTGTTTGAACATAAAGCTTAAATGTCAAAAGACTTATAAGTAATCACCTTTTAATATTGATGACTAAAAACGATGAATGAATGTATGTAAAAATAAATAGTTTTAATATTGGAAAAAGGACTGATGAATATATTATCTTCTTTGTATATATTTATTTATGACAGAAAATGAGCTAAGAAATTACATCAAGGAGTGTAAGTATGGATGTACTTACTGAGGAATGATTCTATGTTTCATTAAGACTGTGTGGTGTGTGTTTATTGCATGTGGTTGTTCATGCATTGCATGTTGTGTCCAATTAATATAACGGCTGATGAGATAGCCATCAACAAGTTGATGTAGTAGCAAGTGGAAGGAAGGCTAGTCAGTGGACCCAGGGGGTTCATAGTGACCCAGGGTGAGTCCGAAGTCCTAATATATAACTAATGCTGGGATCGGTAGGATTTCAGTAAAAATAAGTAAGACTTTAAGTGTGAGGCAGAGGACATGAACGGGTTCGGATACCTAAGAACGAGAGGTCTGAAGTAAGATGATCATAAAACACAAACTAAATGGTTACTACGATGCATATTCATACAACCTTTGCATTTATATTATTTATGAACTGTTATTAATTTGATGGTAACTTAGTTATGAAAATGGATGACTCACTTGTTTGTCTATGTAAATATGATGACATCATATTTGCATAGTTACTAATGCAGATCTGGAGAATGAAGGTTTTTGAAACCATTATCGAACTATTATGTGCTAGTTTAGAAATTACTATTTGTATTTATGTGTGTCTTGTTTTATGGCATGTAAATATTTAAAACGATGTCATGTTTGGCATGTTTTACGTTATATGCTTATATGTGCTGTCTGTGGCACTAATTTTGATGCACCTAGTGTGCATATGACATGTAAAGATAAACCTAAGTAAATTTTAATAAACCGATGTATTTCAGTCAGCTCTAATGTGTTATGCTATCAATTCCTAAGACTATAGAAAAAAAAAATATTCCGCTGCGAGAGTTTATCTCTGATGTAGTAATGTCACGTGGAAACCGGAGGTTTCCGCTTACGAATTTGTAAGCTCAAATTTGGGGCATTACACATATGTAAAACTGAGATACCCCATATGATATAAATTCAAACATGAGGTACCACCTGTAATACCGTTTAAAAAAAAATGGAATAAATTGGGACATATATGAGGTGACCAAAATTTGAGCACGAATGTTCATTTGTTGACAAATTAGTGCATTTAGAAAATAACGGAACACTAAAACATATTGAGGTACCATTTGTGATACGTTTCAAAACCCTAAGTACCTATTGTGATAATTTGACAAAAGGTATCAAATGTGATACACGGGAATCCATTCAAATCAGCAACTCCATCCATAAAACTTACATACTTCCCATAAATATAAAAAATACATATCCAAACTACATAATCTACAATTCATATCTCAAACTATATTTCATTTCATAAGTGCAACACAAGCAATCAACAAAATGGTAAACCATGACAAGAACAAAGCATACATCAAAAATTTCTCTCTTGCCCAATAGTTGTCATTTTCCTTCTCTATACACCTGATGATTTCCATTTGTTTATCATCCCCCTTTTGTGATTGCCTAACCATTTCCATGCAACTGACATTTTCATTCTCTAAATCTTTAATCCTTGCTACCAAAGTACTATTTGCATCCTCCACTTTGTTAAGCTTCTTGGTAATCTCATTTAAGAGCTCCACACCCCTTGCACAAGTTGGCTTGTCCAGCCATTTGAAAATTTTTCATCCAGCTTTTGTCTTAATGTTGAAGTATAGCATTCAGTCAACAAAAACTCACTCTAACTATCTATTAGTATAACAAAATGCTTACTCTTGAGTTGTAAGTGTCACAACCCCAAAATTTTTTCCAAGGTTTTTCGTAGTCCACGAGGTCTTCAATGGTATGGGTAAATCGCAGAAACAGAAATAGAATATGTCAACACGGCCCACCGAGGATGATCCGGATGATGACTTCAAGGAATGAAGAACACAAAACACATAACAAACAAAAAATTGTCTAAATCTTCAAACGAATCATTTTTTAAAAAAAAAAAACCAAAAAAGTTAAGAAAAAATTACAAAATTACAAATTTTAGAAATTTTTTAGGCCTAAGAACCGACCTTCTCTACACTACGGGAAACTTCATTCCCTTTGGAATCTCGTGTGTGACAAGAAGCCGTCTCCGGAGATGGTTATGTCTGAGTTAGGCAAGTCATCCAACTTTCGTTCACCTCCGGGAGACTTAATGGAGGAAATCAGCAAGTCTGGAACTCCAAAAACACCGGCCGACTTCATCTAATCGTGTTTGGGAGAGTCCAGGAGAGAAATCGAGAGAGAGTCAGGTGGGAGTCGGCCAGTTTTGTGGATTTGATGGGAGAGAGTTCGGGAGGGAGTTTAGGGATTAGGGTTCTCCCGTCCTCTTCTCTTCGACAATTTCTTTTTGATTTCATTTTGAAATGAACGATGATTTCAATTTTTAGTTTGAAATATTTGAGTTTCAGTTTCTTAAATTGCAGAAAATATTTTCCCCCCAAAATAATAAAATGACGTGGGTGTGTGACGTGGAGGTGTTTGAGTGATTTGAAAATTAAGTAGATGCTGACGTGTTTGATTGGACAGGTGTCGCGTTCCTAGTGGTGCTAAGTGGTAGTGACGTGGCGGACCGTTAGTTTTTGGATGGAGAACTTAACCGGGGTACTAATTCGGCCATTTCCCAAAACTGAGGTATCATCTGTGATAAGAATTGAAACTCAGGGACTAAAAAATAAAGTTTCTAAAACTCAGAGACCAGAGATGTATTTAACCCTTTTGTTTTTCATGGTGTTATATTTAACTCTAAATAACATGAAATTTATCTTGAAATTCTCCGTATTTAATGGCTCACAATATATCCAAAAATTACAGCCACCCATATTGTTTGATACCTTGAAATTCTCTTGCGATTTGTTTTGTACTTTTGACCTTTGTAACTTAAAAATCATAACTCTCATTATTGATTTTAAATGGAACATAAAATTTTCCTAAATCCAATGTCAAATATTTTTGTTGGGTAATTTTGAGCTAGGATATCACATAAGGTGTGTTGGTTGACTTGAATTGAGTCAGTCTTGTTAGTATGTTTATATGCTGCATGTGGCATATTTTTGGTAATTATGTATAAACATTAAGGTTTTATTTTTTAATGACTTTTGTTATTGAATTCCTGCTCTGATATATTTTAGTGGTTATTTTATAATGTTATTGTATTAGTAAAAATTTATTCTACTATATTATTTGAAGTATTAGTAGTAGCGTCATATGAAAAATTAGTTATTTTCACTTTCACCGTTATTATAAAGGGTAGGTGTTACAACTTTTGAGTCTCGTCTACAAAGAATAGTGTCAAAATTGGGTTTAACCGCGAGCGGAGGTCACTTTAATACATTTAGGAGTGAAATCGTTTACAATCAAAATCTTGATGTGTTGGATGATTACATGTAGCATTGTGAGAACACTACTCCTTAATATGGAATCCATAATCTTTTGATTCTAATCAAAGGAAAGAAATATCCTCTTGAAATAAATTTAATTGGAATTGATTATTCTAAATATTTGATCAAATTGTTTTAGAAGTTACTAAAATTAAATGTACTAAATGAAATATTATTTCAAGAGTATAACAATAATCAAAAGATTAAATTGAGAACTTGAGGATTAAGAGATATTGAATTAAAGTGACCGTGAATTCTATGACTTTAATTCCACTATGGATATTTCAAGGAGGGGTTAATTGCAATTATAAGAAGTCAATGGAGTTTTGATTAATCAAAATAAATACAATAATACAGTTACAATATTTTAGTGGAATAAATTGTGATTAATGCTAATCGACTTTGTGAAGTAGTATTTCTATGTTTGTAATTTTTATTTTGCATGATGTAATGCTATGCTATATTGATGCTTTTTCTTTTTTTCTTTTTTCCGAGAATTTTTCGTTGTATGTTATGATATATATATACACATACATTCAACGACTTAGAAATTCACCTTTAATTTAACTTTGTTTTAATGATAAATTATCTTGTTGATTTAATGGAAATTATTTAGTTTGTTGCCATGTGTATTGGTAACTTACAGAGACCGCCATTCTGGATGGTTTGTTGAAAACACACTCCTTAAAGGCCGAGCAATTAAAATATAAAATGGAAAATCCTGAGAGCATGTGCCCTAAAAGTAGAACCAGATGTTGGTCGGTGTGTTTAAAATTATCTCTCTAGGACTGTGAGTGTTTGGTAGGTTGCCACTTCTGTGACCTTTACAAGGTTTTCTAGGCAACTGGACTTTAGCTAGAAATGGAAAACTGCCTACTCATTCACAGCGATAGGGGAATCTTTCACCCCAATTGTTGTTCATACTGCTACTGCAATTTCACCACTGTTTCGATGCTGTATTTATATATTTATTAATTAGGGGTTATTACCTTTTTTTTCCATCAACTACTAGTAATTGTCAACATGCCCCATGAACTAACACTTCGACAAAAAAAGAGCATCAAACTACCATCTTTACATACTTTGGCCTATTCCGTCAGTCTAATTCATGGAAATACTTAAATGTCCTAATTCAATTTCAAAAATGACCTAAATGCCCTCATTTTAAACCAAAAAAAAAAAAAAAACTCAAGGAAAAGGGGGTGGCGGCAGTCACCCTCTAAGGTGGCCAGGTGGCTCGCAGCTACACCGAAACTAGGGGTGGCCGCGCGGCCACCCTAGAGATAAGCTGGGGTGGCCCCAAAGGCCGTAGGTGGCCCACAAGCCACCCTTAAAGGTGGCTCCAGCCACCTCTGGGGTGACCGTGAAAAAAAATAGGGTGGCCGCGCGGCCACCTTAGAAAAGACCTTGGGTGGCCGCGCAGCCACCCATTAGGCTGGGGGTCGGCGCGAGCCACCCCAGAGGTGGCCGGAGCCACCTCTGGGGTGGTTCGCGCGCCACCCCCTCCACCAAAGGGGGTAGCTGCTAGCCACACCCTTAGGTTTTTTTTTTTTGTTTTTTTTTTAAAAAAAAATATTAATTTTAATATTTTTTATTAATTACTGTAGATGGCATTTTGGTATTTAAACCAAAATTAAAGCTAAAAAATGACATATTCTATCCAAGTTAACGAAATTCCTTAACAGAAGGGACTAAAAGTATGTAAATATGGTAGTTTGATACTATTTTTTGGTCGAAGTGTAAGTTCATGGGAATATGTTGACAATGATTAGTAGTTAATGGGAGAAAATATAATTACTCCTATTAATTAATATGCTTTTGCCTAAACTATGTTCGAGTTACCCCAAGTCGCAAATCGCAATAGATGGAGATACATTGAGATTCCATGTAATTGGGTGTATATATTTTTTGTGGGCAGTCTAAAAGAATAAATAAAAAAATATATATATTTTCTAAAATAAAAATTCTAACTCCCCACTGCAGCCCATGAGATCTCAATCAGATGCAGATAGTTGGAGGAGTTTTTGTTATTGAAACGTGGCAAAAGATGATTAGATAAAAAAAATAAAAAATAAAAAGCGCAGGTCAATGAAATAGAAGTCAACCGCCAAAAGTAGCTAGAGCTGAACAAATTAACACCACGATTTCTGGATTCCGGGACCTTCAAACTTTTATACAATTAAGAAAAACAAATTTATATTTACTCCTCGCGCGTCACGTAGACTTGCCACCCCACCCCTTTCTTGATGCATGGAACTAAGCCACGTCATTTGGGACCCCAACAAATTCCCTACCGCCACGGGCCAAATTTCACTTTCCCATATTGTGGATTTTTTTTTTTTTTTTTTTTTTAAGAAATGTTACTTCGTATTTTCTCACATTCTTTCAGCATTTTGAGTTGAGTTGGTATACTCCATTCACCCTTAATTAAACAGGAAAAAAAAAGAAAGTGGATTAAGCATGTCACCTTAACAGTGTAATTTAGGTAGACGATCTGTGCCAACCGAAGATGGATTATACTACACCATTAATTGTAAGTATCTTATTAAACTTGATAACAGCATCCCTGCAGTCACTGAGATTCAACATCTTCTATATAGCCTTATCATACAAAGATTCGTATGACCACATTAACTTTTGGTGCTGTTGCCGAGGACTGCTTAACGGTTGCATTATTAAATTTTAAAGATTAAGTCTAGCTTAATTATTTTTTGTTTCTCGTTTCTACTCTTAATTTCGGTTTTTGTTTTTGATTTTATTTTTAAAAAAAATTTCTCGCTCAAGTCCGTAGCACCCAAGTTTTCCAACAATCTGAGCTCAAGCGCATCATACTTGCGCTCGAGCCCTTCCCTGCTGAAAATTATTGGACTTCGAATTAATTGTGTGTGTGAACAGTGTGCAACAAAATATTAAATGCGTAATTTAAATGAGATAAATATTTTATTGACGAAGTGGAAACCCAATTAATGCTCCGTTTGTTTCGACGTAAAATGGTTTCCGTCGTAAAATATTTTCGACGAAATCATTTTCAAAACAAATAATTTTCTCGAAAATATTTTCCAACGTTTGATTCGTACAAAAAAATTATAAAGGAGAAAATGCAACTGTCACCAGAATCTGGCAACGTCCGGTCGCCGTTGCTGGATTCCGGCGAGCACATTTGGCCGGATCCGGCCGGATCTAGGCCATTTTGGCCAGATTCGGCCAGATTCATCCAAATCCGGCCGAATCAGTGGCAGGATCCGACCGGATTCCGGCCGGCTTTTGACCATGGCCGGATGTTGCCGGACTCTAGTGTCGCTTGGATTCCGACGACCGACCATTGCCAGATTCCGGCAATCGGATATCAAACGTGCATGCAAGGACGAAGAGTTTAAAACCGTAATTCGTTTTCAAAAAATTAAAGATGGTTTTACGGTCAAATTGAAAATGATTTTCGTTGACCATTATTTTTGCCCCTACCAAATACCGTAAAATGCCGAAATCATTTTTCCGAAACAAACGGAGCATAAGAGAAAAACCACTTCGGGGCTGCCAAACCTAGAATATCTACTATTCAGAAGACAAAGCTAGTACATAGACAGTAACACTCACATACCCGATTCAGCGATCGTATCTAGCACTCTGACGTGTAACTCAATAAGAACGCCTCCCAATCAAGTCTCCTACCTGAAGGGGTCTTCAATGAAATTCTTTACCTTAGGGCCAACCCCTAAGATAGGCTTCACAGCTGATTAAACCACACACAGGCAACAGCTAGAGAGCTAGCAGATCTTTAATATCTCCCTAAACACCCTCTCTAAGCTTACAAAGAATTTATTACCAAATTCATGCAAAATACATGCCTAGGGGTCTCTATTTATAGGCCACAGAAACCTAAATCTTATTTGATGCGATTTTGCTAGGCGGCGTCCGAACGGTAGTTGAGGGCGTCCGCACAGACAACTGTGTAACTGGTTTTTCAAATTTGCTTGAAATTCTTTCCCGAATAGAGCCGCGTCTGGACGGTTGTACTTCAGCTGCACTCAATTTCTATATCAAGGATTGGCGCGTCCGAACCATAACAGCTGTCATCCCGACGGTTAATCTGATGCACGCAATTTCCATTTATATGAGCGTCCGGACCATGAAAACTATTGTCCGGGATGTTGAACTTTGAATGCACGACTTGCTTTATGAAAGAGAGCGTCCGGACGAGAACACACATAATCCAGACGGTTGTAGTTGTCTTTCCATATCTATGTTTGTGAAGGAAAACCTAATTCTCCTCGAGCTCTGACTGGCGTCTGGACGGAATTGCCACGTTATTCGGAAGGATTCACTGGAATGCTAAAATCTTCTCGAACTCTAAATGGCGGCCGAACAATTTGCCATTACGTCGAGAAGGATGTAACCTTGAACAGTTCAAAGCTTCTGGACACAAATGACGGTTCGGACGGTATTGCCACATCTTCCGGACAGATGCTGCTGACTGATGAGCGTCCGGACGCTTTACTGAGTCGTCCGGACCGAAGCTTGGGATCTGACTTCTTTGAGTTGGAATCCGCACAGAATCTTCCTTGAACACTAAAATAGCCTTCTTGCAGCTTGTGACAGTGGAACTTGTCATAATAAGGCTCTTTCCACATCAGAGAAATAAACTCTGAATATCTAAAAATTATGAAATATACGGTATCCCTATGAAAGTAGCAACATTACATAATAGTGATTTTGTCAACAGAATACAGCCAATCAAAAACTAACACTTGCCAATAGTACGCTCGAGCGCACTTTACAAGCACCTGAATTCCAACACTCCTACGGGCAGTTTGTGAGGTTTTAGTTTCTGTTTTTATTTTAAATTTTTTTTTAGTTTATGTTGGGTCATCGTTCTTTATCATTTCCTTTAATTTCTTGTGACCCCAACATTAAACACACTCTTAGAAAACTTAGATCCGAAAGGAACTCCAATTTGCTACGAGAGCGCCTCAATGAGACTATGAGCGATGATAACCCTATGACTTTGAGAGATCACTATCTCCCTATCTTGTATAGTTCTCCCACATGTCTCAGGCTGCCGGACGTTATGGCAACTCACTATAAGATTAAGCCTAGCACTATACAAAGTTTACCAACTTTCCTAGGGCTTAGTACTAAAAACCCTTACAACTTCCTCGGTGAATTCCTAGCAATTTGTTCTATCATTAAATTGACCGATCGAGGACGCCCTAAGGATGCGTCTCTTTCCCTTCTCCCTCAAGGAAGGAGCTAAACATTAGTTTTATTCCTTAGCACCAAACTCCATTACATCTTGGGCTCAATTGCAACAAGAATTCCTTAAGACGTATTTTTTCCATTGGAAAGACCAATGACATTAGGAGAGCTATCGCTAGTATCTCCCAATATGAGGGCGAACAATTGTATGAGACCTGAGAAAGATTTAAGGACTTGCTTCGATAATGCCTCCACCATGCTATAGAGTCCTGAATTTTAGATAGTGTTTTAAGAGTAAAATCTAGAGGATAAATGATTAGGGTTAACTAGATGACTTGAAAATACAAGAGGATGGGTAGAAAACACTTAGAAAGTCCAAAGAATGGAGTTTCTAGGCTAGCGTCCGGATGCTTGTTTAGCCTGTCTGGACGGCCTTGACAGAAAGTTCGTGTTCACAGCCCTATTCGAATGCTCCTACGAACACAAAAATCCGAGAGGACTTGTTCGCAGCGTTGTCTGAACACCCCTATGAACACCAAAACCCGAGAGTTTCTGTTCGCTACCCCGTCTGAACACCCGAGAAAAAAGCTGTGACTTCTCGTGAGCGCGTCCGGACGCTCACTTATCCCGTCCGGACAACCCTGGAGATAATTGTGGATTTGAGCCCTTTTGGCTCATTTTATCCGAATTTCTCTCCCACCACACGATTTTCTTAAGGGTTTTTCATAGGAAAACCTTGATTTACAAAGATCCAAGAGTTCAAACTCAAATCTGACTTAAAAAACGTGATCTACATGTGTGGGTCTATGTTTTGACCGATCGTTCTGAGGTAAATTACTAAACTCGTGTTTTGGAGATTTTTGGGTGAAAACTTGTGAATGTGAAATCCCAAGTGTTCTTTGGGTGTTTGGCTATTTGGAACTTGCTCGAGGCTATCCAAACCTTGGGTATTGGTTTGATGAACTATTGGTAAGTTTTCTCTCAAACCCTAACTTATGGGTATTTTGTGCAAGTGTTGTTTTGTAAGTTTAACCCTATGGAAATACTTATTGTTGTGGTTGAGTTGTGAATTAGAAGTTTTGGGTAAATGTTTAGGACCCTTAAAATTTTATGCGTAATTCAATAACGTAGCTTTTGAGCGATTCAAAGTGCTACTTAATGTGGTAAATAGCAAGGAGACTAAAATGGTGCAATGTGTTGTGTTTTAGCACCTTGCAGGTTGATCTAGGAGTTCATTGGGAATTATTGTGGTACAAGCAGCCTAAGGTGAGTATTCTACTCACTGAGAAGTTATAATTTTAGTTGTTAGTTTATGATTGGCTGCATTCTGTTGATAAAATTACTATTATGTATTGTTGCTGTTTTTCACAGGGATGCTGTATATTCAGAGTTTATTTCTTTGATATGCAAAGAGCCTTATTATGACAAGTTGTAGTGTCACAAGCTTTAGAAAGGTTATTTCAGAAATTTCAGGAAGCTTCTGTACAGATTCAAACTCAGAAAAGTCAGATACTTTGTTTTCATCTGGACGACCAAGTAAAGCATCCAAACACTCATTAGACAGCAACATCCGTTCAGACGACGGGATAATAACGTCCGGACTCCCATCTGTGTCTAAAAGATTTGAACTATTCAAGTTTGCATTCGTCCAGACGTCATGGCAACACATCCGGACGCTCTTCAGAGTTTGAAAAGATTCCAGCATTCCAGTGCATCCGTCCGGAAGACGTGATAATATCGTCCGGACTCCCTCTATGTCTAGAAGATTCGAACTGTTCAAGGTTACATCCACCCAGACGTCATGGCAACATGTCCGGACACTCTTTAGAGTTCGAGAAGATTCCAACGTTCTAGTGCATCCATCCGGACGATGTGGCAATACCTTCCGGACTCTAGTCAGAGTTCGAGGAGAATTAGGTTTTCTTTCACAGACACGAATATGGGAAGACAGTTGCATCTGTCCGGACAATAGGTCTACACCGTCCGGACACCATCTTTGATAAGGCAAGACGTGGAGAAGAATTGCAACCGTCCAGACGTCAAGGCAACACTGTCCGGATGCTAGTCCTTATTATGGTGATTGTGTGCAGCAGAGGTGCAACCGTTCGGAATTTAGAGCAACATCGTCCGGACGCCCCCTTATTCAGGAAAGATTTTCAATGCTTTATGGACAGTTGGTTGCTCAATTCACCATCTGGATGGCCTCAGCTTGCCTTCGAATGCTGCCTAGAGAATTCAGAGACAGACATGATTTAGGTCTGCTGAGCCTATAAATAGAGGTCTCTAGGCATGTAATAATCATGAATTCAGTATTGAATTATTTTGTACTTAGAGAAGGTGTTTAGGTAGATATTGTGAATATCTGCTAGCTCTATAAGGGTTGGCATTGTGCTGTTGATGTGCTCAACATTAAAGTCTATCTTAGGGAGGAGCCCTAAGGTAAATGAATCCATAGAAGACCATTTCAAGTAGGAGACTTAGTTGGGAGGCATTCACGTTGGGTTACGTGTCAGGGTGCTAGATACGATCGTTGCATATGGGTATGTGAGTGTTACTTTCTATATACTAGCTTTGTCTTCTGATAGTGGATTTCGTGGGTTTGGTTGCCCCAGAGTGGTTTTTCTCTTTAGTGAGTTTCCACTTCGTCAACAAAATTTTTTTGTCATTTTAATTCCACATTTTTGATATTTTGTTACACGTTGCACACAGACACAGGTAAATTAGAAATCAATTTATTTTTCATACGTATTATTGAATTGCAAATATATAGTGTTAGTTTTATTGGATATACTATTGACAAAATCACTGCCATGTAAGTGTGCTACTGAAACAGGGATGTCGTAATTATTCAAAGTCTTCAGAGTATTTAGAGAGTATTTCTCCAATATGGAAAGGGCCTTAATATGACAAGTATCAGTGTCATAAGCATCAAGAATGCAATTTTTAGTTTCAAGGAAGATTATGCACATGTCTTAGTATTTTTATCTTAACTTTCTACTCAAGTATTGGATTGAGATGAAATTGGTGTTGTTAGTTTGTGTTGGCTGCACTCTGTTTGACAAAATCACTATCTTGTAAAGTTACTATCATAATCAGGGATTCCATATATTTCAGAGTCTTCATTTCAGAAAAGTGCTTCAAGATGTTCAAGGAAGATTCTGTGCAGATTCCAACTTAGAGAAGTCGGATCCCAAGTTTCCGTTCGGACGGCCCAGTCAGCTGCAACCGTCCGGATGCTAGAGCAACAATATCCGAATGCGGCCTTAATATGGAAACGTGTGGAGGGGTTATGGAAAGCTGGTTGCACAGAAGACCATTCAGACGCTCAATGCTTCCGTTCGGATGCCGCCTAGAGAAATCAAAGACAGGCTTGTCTTAGGTCTTCTTAGCCTATAAATAGAGGCCTCTAGGCATGTATTCTTTACAGAATTCGGTATTGAATTCTTTATAGCTTAGGGAGGGTGTTTAAGGAGATATTGTGAAGATCCGCTAGCTCTCAAGCTGTTGCCGTTGTGCTGTTGCTGTGCTCATGTTTGAAGTCTATCTTGGGGAGGAGCCCTAAGGTAAAAGAATCCATAGAAGACCCATTCAAGTAGTTAATTTAATTTTCAATTGGTATCAGAGCTTGAAATACTCTGTTTAGATTAATTTCTTGAGTGTATTTTTTTTTTTACTTCTATTTTAGTATGGCTATGTCTCAAAATCTTAATTTTGTTCCTGCCTTTAATGGCATGAACTATCGAAATAATTAGTGTATTGGAAAGCTCGTATTCCTTTCTTTTTAAAATCCATTGATGTTTGGCAGATTGTTGAATCTAGTTGGACTAAGCCAGAGGATACAACTATCGAAATAATTCCTCAAAAAAACACATGACTTGCTAACGATAAAGCCCTCCATGCTCTATGTCCAGCTCTTTCACCGTCTGAATTCCAAGAATTTCAAACAGTGAAACCGCTCTAGAAGCATGGCAAATCTTAGAAACAATATATGAGGGCAGAAAACTTGTTAAATCTGCCAAGCTCGAAATGTTGATTTCTAGATTTGAAGAAATTAAGATGCTTGAAGAAGAGACATTCGGGGAGTTTTACAGTAAGATCAGCGACTTGAGAAACTCCATGGTGAGTTTCAGGAAGTCAGTCTTGGATGTAAAACTCATCTGAAAAATTCTAAGATCTTTGCCTGAGCGTTTCAGAATAAAGGTGATTACCATTGAAGAAAGTAAGCATCTAGAAGAGATGAAGATTGAAGAGTTGGTGGGATCTCTTCAAACCTATGAGTATTCACTGCCTCTAGTCAAGAAGGCAAAGACTATTGCTCTCAAGGCATCTAAGAAGAATGTCAGAGTCTCATCTGAGGAAGACTTTGATAGCGAAGAAAGATATAATGGCAATGCTGGTCAAGAACTTCAGGAGACTAATGAAGAATGACAAATTTAAGAAGAAGTTCACCGAAAGACTGAAGAAGGCCCCTAAAGATTCTGAGCCAGAAGAAGCTGAGACGAAGGACCCAAGAGGTCCAAGATGTTTTGAATACTCAAGCTTTGGGCATATTCGGGCTTACTATGGGAATCTCACGCAGGGTAAAGGAAGGCCTACAATGCAACTCTCAGGGATGGCTCCACATGAAGATTAGGAGGATTCTTAATCCTACTACTCTGAGCACAGTGATGAAGACGAGGAAGAACTCAAAGAGGCCTATAAAGTCCTCTATGTAGAGTTTTTGAAGTTGAGGGAGACTCGCAAGCAGCACGTCCATGAGCTGAACAGTTTGAAGACTAAGAAGAGTTCCTTGCTGCTCAAGATTCAGGATCTAGAGGAGAAGCTATTAGAGACACAGCTATAGTTGGGGTCACTAATGAGAAGCTTACCCACATGCTGTCAATTTAGAAGAGTCCAACTGACAAAACCGAACTCGGGTATGTAGCTTCTACCTCTGATATCTCCTCTATTTCTAAGACCGTATTTGTCTGGCCCACAGTCCTAGAGCCTTTATCCGCCTGAATGGATAAAGGAAAGGAAGTAATTGGTAGAGATGTTCCGGCTATTGCAAAGGCCACACTCAAAAGCCTCCTATCGAGAAGGCCTCCTATATGCCACCACTATGGTTTAAGTGGTCACATCTGACCCCATTTCTCACTTCTCAAAGCTCAGAGATCAAAGGTCAAGAAGGAGTTGTCAAGACAAGCTACATCCGGCACTAGTAGGGGTGAAATAACCGCCCGCTAACCATTAACCGCCTAAAACCGCTAACCGTATAACTGCAACACTATTAAAACTACCTTAAAACTGTCAACCACCTTTATTATTATTAGGGGAAACTCACATAAGGGTATCAAACTATCGCGCGTTTTCAATTAAGGGTACCGAAGTAGTAAAAATGTCGATTGAGTGTATCTATTTATCAAAATCGTGCAATGTTGGGTATTCCATCAGGCTCCGCTGCTAATCCCTAACGGAACCCACAACACGTGCCTCTCACGTGATTTACTTAAGCATTTCTTCCCTTTATGCCCCTCAGAGCTCTTAAAAACTAGAAACAAAAACCATGCCACCTTCAACCTCTTAACTTGGACCTGCTCCATCACGTCGACGTCATAGGATCTCCACCGTCTGTCTCATCCAAGTCTGGACTTTGACAGAACATCAACGATGACGTCCATAGTATTTGCCACCTTCACCGTCCGTCTCATCCAAGTCTGGCACTTCTTCAACACATTCGCCAAGAATTTGACCTCATGATGTTGTGGATGTGGATGCCATCACTGCTGCCATTCTTGGATTATCGATCCTCCTAGTGTCTGGGGTTGTGACATGGAAGGAGAGCTTAGCCGAATCAATTGCCTGGGATACCCTTACGTGGTTTGTTACCCTCATTGCAAAGGATGGGTATCTCAACAAATATGGTCTGTGTGTGTGTTTTTTTTTTTAAAAAAGAAAAAAGAAAAAAGAAAAAAAAAAGGTTAGTGATAGCCTAGCTACCACATGTATCACCAAGGCAATTCCCAAAGATCATGTAGCCTCTCAACATGACACCTATGCTGCATATCATGCACACTTAGCCAAAGACACCTATGCAATCACAACAAATCATGCTATAGAATCCAGTGCCACTAATGCTGGGATCATCACAGAAATGCCACATCCTGCAGACTCAAAAAGAAAAAGAAAATATACAGCCATATATTTCAATGTGTTCTTCCAACAACAACAAGAAAGGGCAATTATCATCACTCTTTCAATACAGAAAAGGCAAGACCTACAGCACCTGTCAAGGAAAGATCTCTGCTCACCAGTAGAAACAGAGAGCTAGAAAAAGGACAACTCAAAACAAGTTGGTTTAATTTCCTCCAACCTTCTTGTAGTTGTAAGCTAGCCATTTTCTCTCTCGATCTCAAACTTCATTGAAATGGCTAGTTCAGTACGATGTTTATCAGTTCTTACCGTTTCTTTCATGTTCTTTTCATATGAGTTTGGAGGTTCAGCCATATACTCTGTTTTACTATGTTTATGGAAGTTAAAACAGAGGAAGTGGCCGAATACTCTGTTTTGGGAGTTAACCCATCAATTCTTGGAGTGACTGTATTGGCATGGGGAAATTCAATGGGTGATTTAATGTCAAATGTTTCACTAGCAATGAATGGTGGAGATGGGTGATTTGATGTCAAATATTGCCATGTTAGGATGCTTTACAGGGCCTATGTTCAACACGCTTGCTGGTTTGGGGATATCAATGCTGCTTGGAGCTTGGTATAACATACTTGAATCATACACAATTCCCAGAGATAGTAGCCTATTTCTTACTATGGGATTTCTTGATGAGACTTACTTGGTCACTTGTTGTATTACCAAGGAATGATATGCGCCCTAACAAGATGTTAGGAGTTGGCCTCATAGCAATCTATCTGATATTTCTCTCCTTTAGGTTGAGCGCATACATCTATGGGTGTTGTGTCAGTAGAGCTGTTTGGCTCTGCCGTTAGATCTCCTAAGACTAATAACCTTCACCCTCCTTTCTCATTAAATGGTCCCAACTCCCAAGTGCTTCACATTTCTCAAGCATTCATTTTTCTTACCCAATCTCAACCGCCCAACCCTTTCGCCACATTAACTATCGCCAACTACTCAGTAACGTGTCATGCATTTAGCCCCTTTAGAACCGTGCCCTTCATCCTTATCCGTTTGATCTATGCGTTTGAATCAAACCGTTCATTACCCTTAGTAATTTTTGCCTCTCTTTCAGACTCTTCATTTCCCAAGTTTTCATTCAAATCCCTAACTTCTCTCTATGATAGCAAATTGGCACTACAAAAAAAAAAATGTGTTTTGAGCCCTCTTTTTGAAGTCGTTTTAAGGCCTAAAAACGGCTCTAAATGTTTTGAGCCGTTTTCAAAATGGCTCAACACATCAAGTATTAATGTCTCTGTTTGAGCCGTTTTTCACTAAAACGACTCTAATTTGAGTCGTTTTAAGCCGCTTTTAAAAACGGCTCTAATTTTTTTTTAAAAAATGAAAACATTAATTTTTTTAGAGCCGTTTTAGGGTCCCTAAAACGGCTCTAAATAAAAAAAATTTACAAAAAAAAAAATCAAAACCCCTTTTATGTACACTATATACATCCAATGAAAAATCCCTCTAGTCAGGAACACCAATGAGGACTAAATGACTACAACCACACGCAGTTAGCAACAAAAGTTAACAAAACACCACAGAAACAAAACTCTGCCATGGCCAGAGCAAAAAACACCAACAAACAAATTCAGCGAAACAAAGAGGAAAAATAAAAAGACTACATCTTCACTGATTTCGTTACATTCTTCAATTACAAGAGTGAACAATATATAGGCCCATTAAGGGGAGCACATCCCATGAATCATGTAGTAAAATATGGAGAAAACATGGAAATAAAGAAGAGGAAATCAGGGATGAGATTCTGCAAAAATCAAGTCGATGTTGTCAAGCGATTGAGGAGAATCCGGAGGAAATCAAGGGGAGGGAGTCGGCTGCTACAGCGGGTTCGCCGGATCTGTGTCACAGACGGGTTCGCCGATCTGGGTCACGGGTTCGCCGATCTGGGTCACGGGTTTGCCGGATCTCCTCTCTGCTCCTACCGGCGGCGTTTCTCCTAGCTCCCAGCTCTCTCTCTCGAACTCCCTCACTCTCGATCTCTCCTTCTCCGTCTCACCCTCTCTCAGACTCTTTTCTCTCTCGATCTCCATCTCTCAGTCTCACCCTCTCTCAAACTCTCTCTTTTCAAACTCTCTCTTTTCAAACTCTCTCTTTTCATATCTCTGGGTTCAGGCGAGAAGAGGAGAAAGAAGAAAGAAGAGAGAAAAGAGCAGTGTGGCCGTGTGGGGCAGTGCCAGTGGGCTCATTTAATAAGAGAGAAAAAGAAACCGCGCCCCCTCCAAAACGACTTGGAGTCGTTTTTGCCTAAAAGGGCTCCAACAAAAATAATTTAAAAAAAAAATAAAAAATTTATAAAAAATATATACAAATTAAAAATAATTAAAGAAAAAAGGAAAAAAAAATTAAAAACAAATTTTTGTTTAAAAATAAACTGAAAATTATAAAAAATAAATAAACAAACGAAAAAAAAATTAAAACTAGTTTTTATTTATTTATTTATTTTTCCTATAATTTTTTGTTATCTTATATATATATATATATATATATATATATATATATATATATATATATTTTAAAAAAATTAATAATTTTATAAATGGTATTTTGTTATTAATGGAAACATTGACATTTTTTGTTAGTTTGAGGGAGAACATTGACATAATTGATAGTATCACGATCGATCACATAGATCGTACCACGATCCATCATATGATCATACCATAATCCATCACTTAGATTGTACCACGATCGATCACACATGATCGTATCACGATCGATCACATAGATCGTACCACGATCCATCACATTGACCGTATCATGATCAATCACATAGATCGTACCACGATTATGGTACGATCTATGTGATCGATCGTGGAAGGATCTAAGAGTTATCTATCATGGTACAATCAATGTGATCGATCGTGGTACGATCAATGTGATCGATTGTGGTACGATCATGTGTGATCAATTGTGGTACGATCATATATGATCAATAGTGGTATGATCTATGTGATTGATCGTGGTACGACCATGTAATCGATTGTAAAATGATCTATGTAATCGATCGTGGTACAATCATGTGATCGATCGTGGTACAATCTAATTGATCAATCGTGGTACGATTTATGTGATCGATCGTGGTAAGATCTAAGTGTGATCGATCGTGGTATGATCATGTGTGATCAATAGTGGTACCATCTATATGATTGCTCGTGGTACGATCAATGTGATCGATCATGGTACGATCAATGTGATCGATCGTGGTACAATTTTTGTGATCAATTGTGGTACGATTTATGTGAGACTTTTTTTTTTTTAATTGTTGCATTTAGAGCCGTTTTTTATCAAAACGACTCTAATTGGAGTCGTTTTAACTAAAAACGGCTCTAATTTGAGCCCTTTTGATAAAAAAAAAAGGGCTCTAATTTGAGCCATTTTGATTAAAAACGGCTCTAATTTGAGCCCTTTTTAGAAAACGGCTCTAAGTGTGATAGATCATGGTAGGATCTAAGTGTGATTGATTGTGGTACGATCAATGTGATCAATTTTGGTACGATCATGTGTGATCAATAGTGGTATGATCTATATGATCGATCGTGGTAGAATTTTTGTGATCAATCGTGATACAATTAATATGATCAATCGTGGTACAATTTATGTGAGACTTTTTTTTTTAAGAAAAAAATAAAAATTGTTGCAATTGGAGCCCTTTTGGTAAAAAACGGCTCTAATTTGAGCCCTTTTTAGAAAAACGGCTCTAATTTGAGCCCTTTTAGAAAAGCGGCTCCAATTAGAGCTGTTTTTGTTACACTAGCTCAAACTAATTGGAGCCATTTTATTTAAAATGGCTCTAATTGGAGCCGTTTTGACTAAAATGGCTCTAATTAAAGCTGTTTTTTATCAAAAGGCTCAAATTTATTTAGAGCCGTTTTATCTATAACGGCTCTAATTAGAGCCTCTTTTTTAAAAGGGCTCTAATTGGAGCCGTTTTAGTTAAAGACGGCTCAAATTAGAGTCTCTTTCCTAAAACGGCTTTAATAAAATCGACTTAAAAAGCCTTTTTTTTGTAGTGTGTGAAAGCGGAAAAGAAGAGCCAATGACCACGAACCAGGTCGCCATGAACCCCATCAACACCGTCTTCAGTGAGATTTGAATTTTTTTTTCCTTTTGATAAGTTCTTAGATCTGAATATTTGTGCCTTGAATTGTTATTCTAGGTCTTATTTTTGAATGTTTATGGTTGACGATGTGAAATCTGCTATTTTTTTTTTGTATGATCGGCGATCGGCGAACAGCAAAAAGGCCGAAAAAAAATAAAACCGGTTGCCGATTGCTGGTTGATGGTTTCTAACTGCCAACTGCCTAGAGGCGGTTTCCATATTTTTGATAACTGCTAGGCAGTTACGATTAGCGGTTTTAGCCAATAACCACTAATCGTAACTGCCTTCTCACCCCTAGGCACTAGACCTCTGGCCCGCCATCAGGCTCCATGGCATCAGGCCCCACGACATCAAGCTCCCCAGTATTAGCGGCAACAAGAACGATTTGTTTCTGCCAACAACAAATCAAGGCACTACATGAAGAAGCCGCAGAAGCCTGAGAGTGACCAATTCTATAAGGAGCTGTCTATATTGATGTAGAGTATGATAAGGTGGATGGACCACCAGATGAAGGTCTGTCAACAACCACCATTAGGAAAGTCGTAGGTATGGGTTAGAAAGGATGAAGCCATTCACCCCTTGAGGGGAAGTGGACTCACCTAGATGGTGAGGCTACACATGCTTAGGGTTTGGTTCCTAATCCTAGAACATTAGGTTTGATTGCATTGCTATGTTTTCTCCATGACATATTTTGTTTGCCTTGCAATCTAGGAGCCATTATTGTTCTATCCCCATTGTTTTCTCGTGTTGTCTTGAGAAACTTCTTGATGGGCCCCATGGTAGACCGAATCTTAAAGATCCCTTGCAAGTTTCAGATGGGCCAATCACAAGGTCAAGAGCGAAGAAGATCAAGGAAGCAATGCAAGGATTGGTGCAATCCACTTGGGCCGAGTTTGCAAATTTATCGAGCAAGACCCTAGCATCCAAGATGGGCTTGAAAGAAGAAGAACCAACTTTAATCCATGTAATACAAGCGACAAATGGGGGCGGCATAGCCTAGTGGTTTAGTGTAGACTATTTATTTCATTAAGTATAGGCGTGTGAGCCTATTTTTATGTTTCTATGGTTGTAGGCTTTTGGCCTATTTATTTCATTAAGTAGACTTCTTTTATTAGCTATAGAAGTGTAGTTTAGGATGTTTTGGGCTTGAAGATGTTCAGCCCATGTCTTTTAATTGATATAGGCCTTAGTAGGTTTAGGGTTTCATGGAGAGGTTTCAAAAAGACTTGTAGCTGCATTAGCTAGACAAGTTCAACATGAATGAAGTTTTTGTTCTTCATAGAAAAATTTTCAGTTTTCTCTACTTGTTTTTGATTGAACTAAGAACTTATCAAAGGCAAACCCTTTGTGGCGTTCTCACCGAATCTAGGTTCTTGAAAAAAGATTTCAACGGGTCTAAATCTTCTTCACTTGATTCTTGGCTTTCTTGGGTATGTTTCAATTTGATTGTGGGTTCAAGGGAGTTTGATCCCTCGGGTTCACATCACTTCTGCAAGTACTATTTGGGTTAATAGAAAAAGCACATGGGGCGGCTGTTTTTCTGTCTCTGAACCTTTTTCTTTTGAGGATAGGTTTGATCTTGCCACACATGCTAGGTTTAGTTTTGGTTCTTTACCGTTGAAGCATGTTTTCATTGTTTTTTTTTTAAATAAATTAAAAAAATTAGGCGAGAAGATGCAGAATTTTATTTTTTTGATAGCTTTTCAGATATTGCATGTGTTCTTTCCTACATTACTTGAATATGCTTATATATGATTGAAAGTTTATACTAAGTTTTCATGTTCATCTTAATGCTAAACAGTTACTTTTCTCATGTGATAAAAAATTGTGCAATATCCAAAGCTCCCCTAAGGTACAATTTTTTCTTTCTGATTTTTAGCTTCTGAAAATTGACCAACTCGCTAGTTGAACCTAGAACCTATAAATTATGGCATTCTTTCTAGGTTGTAGTACCAAGTGATAAAAAGCATTTAAATTTTAGTTATCTTATAATACCCCGTATTTTAAGATATTGAATAAAATATCTTAAAATAGGATTTATGGCCTGATAAAAGAATATATGTATTTTCTAGTATAAATGCTCACTAAGAATATTTATAGCATTAAATATTTATTAATATTTGAAGTATATTTTTAGTTTCAAATTAGCTAGATTTGACAACCGTGATGTGAACCCCGTCAAGAATAACGAGACCCAACAACGAAAGGGAACCCAAGATCGTTCTATGGACAGATTCGAATAAAAGACCTCAACCCGTTGTTTATGACAAACAAGAACACCTCGGTATAAGGAAGACGCCACAAACGGTGGTGGAAACTCCGTTTGATAAGTCGAGATGAAAGCCATGGGAAATCCCGATAAGTTCGTGTAGTTCTTCAAAGACCAAAGAGAATAAACCTCACAAGTTTTTTGAATAATCAATGTCTCCTTTTCCATTGCTTATGCACCTATTTAAAGGGCTGAACATTACAAGGAAAAAAACCTAACATAGAAAACCTAATTAAAGCCGAAAATGGGTAAGGAAAGAAATCCTTACCTTCCTAAAACACACAAGACATATAATCAAAGCTAAAATAAATCCCTACTTACCTAAAAAAAAGACGCTAAAATAGGAAAGAACAGCTAGACGCCTAGAGTCATATAGAAGGAAACAAAAGACAACATAAAAAGGAAAGAAAGTGGCGCCTAGAATAGCCATGCAATCCGATCCTTCTAGAATAGACCCAAAATATTTCTTGCCAATTCTTAGCCTTGACCGGATCCTTCTAGAACTTGAATCAAGGTTACGATTCTTTGTTGCCCACGTGGATCATGCTCATTGGGCCTCCATGAATTTGCTTGAGCCCATAACTCTTGAATGAGTCCGTTGAGTACATCCTTGAACTTCTTTGCTCGTACTCTCGTAACCGGCCCAATTGGTACTTGAACGAGATCCTTTGAAGCGGTGCCTTGATCTTCATCAACATGGGTTACCTCCAATCCGAGGGATTGAACATCAAATTGATTTTGTTCCCAGTGCAACCATCCCAAACCGACCAGCTTATAGGAGCAATCCCGAGGAGACAAAGGAGCTTCAACGGTATGTAAGTGAATTGTTGGAGAAAGGGCACGTGAGGAGAGCATGAACCCATGTACGGTTCCGGTCTTACTTGTACCTAAGAAGGATGGGACGTGGAGAATGTGTATTGATTGCCGATCCATCAACAACATAACGGTAAAGTATCGTCATCCTATCCCACGCTTAGATGATATGTTAGATGAGCTGTATGGTTCTTGCATATTTTCTAAGATTGATTTAAAAAGTGGTTATCATCAAATTAGGATAAAAGAAGGAGATGAATGGAAAACCGCTTTTAAAACAAAATATGGTTTGTATGAATGGTTAGTTATGCCTTTTGGTTTGACTAATGCTCCGAGAACCTTTATGAGACTTATGAACCATGTTGCGTGCATTTATAGGCAGATTTGTTGTTGTCTATTTTGATGATATACACATTTATAGCAAAAACATAGACGATCATGTAGTACATTTGAAATCCGTTTTAGATAGGGTTGGCAATTCGGGTTCACGGGTCGGGTTCGTGTCAACCCGACCGACCGATTGCCAACAGGTCCGACACGAACCCGACCCGATTATTAATCGGGCTGTGACACGTGACCCGAGCACGACCAGATTAATAATCGAGTAACCCGAACACGACCCGATAAACACGACTAATAAACGTGTAACTCGTTAAGCCGCATGACACGACCCAACCCGACATCAATTTCACATATTTAACCTGTAAGTCAATCTTTTCGGCTTCTTTTCTTCGCCAAACCCAGAGAGTGGTGAACCCGTTTGCTTCATTTTTCTCACGTTGAACAACTCAAAGCCACAGAGGTGACCAAACCACGTGAGGCTTAGTGAGATCGGCCGGATGGTGGGCGGCGACACTGACGGTTGTGGCCGGGTATTTGGTGGTGGGTAGGAGGGGGGAGGGAAAAGTTTGGCATAGAGAGAGGGGAAAAGGCCAGATGGTTGACAGTCGGGCATGCGGGCCGTGCGGCTTGCGGGCGTGCGGAGTCGCTGGAGTGCGGGCGGAAGGCTAGAGGCGGGCTACTGGGCAGTCTGGGCTAGGGTTAGTTCACAAAATCGCAGGAGCACTGGTCGTTTCGGTTCGGGTTAGTAACTTAGTTCAGTAGTTGTTCTCAGTTCTTTACTTCTTTTTCTTTCTTTCTTTTTTTTTTCTTAAAAAAAAAATAAAAAATAACCAGGTCAGAATCGTGTCTGGCGGGTCAACCCGCGGATTGAGCCGCCAGACACGATTTAATCGAGTCATAATCGGGTTGACCCAATTATGACCCGAACCGGGTAAGCCCAAACCCAAACCCTATTTTCCTGTGTCATGTTCGTGTCGGGTTCGCGGATTGTGTCAAAAATTGCCAACCCTAGTTTTAAATGTGCTAAGGAAAGAAAGGTTGCTTGCTAATTTAAAGAAGTCCACTTTTTACACGATAAGCTTGTATTTTTGGATTTGTTGTTAGTGCACAAGGTATACAGGTTGATGAAGAGAAGGTACGCTCAATCCAAGATTGGCCGAGCCCCACAAGTGTAGGTAATGTTCATAGTTTTCATGGACTTGCTAGTTTCTACCGGCGGTTCGTGAAGGACTTCAGTAGCTTAGCTGCACCGCTTACCGAAGTGATCAAGAAGAACGTTGGATTTCGGTGGGGAGAAGAACAAGAGAAAGCATTTCAATTAATCAAAGAGAAGCTGACTAACGCACCTTTGTTGTCTTTACCTAACTTTTCTAAAACGTTTGAAATTGAATGTGATGCTTCAGGTATTGGTATAGGCGTTCTTATGCAAGAAGGACGACCAATTGCTTACTTCAGCGAGAAACTCAGCGGGCAGCCTAAACTACCCAACTTATGACAAGGAGTTGTATGCATTGGTTCGGGCTTTAGAGACGTGGCAGCACTATCTATGGCCTAAGGAGTTCGTGATTCACACCGATCATGAGTCCTTGAAACACTTGAAGGGCCAACACAAGCTAAACAAAAGGCATGCGCGATGGGTGGAGTTCATAGAGACGTTTCCATACGTCATTCGGTACAAGCAAGGTAAGGAGAATGTAGTCGCCGATGCACTTTCTCGCAGGTATGCCTTACTCTCCACACTTGATGCAAAATTGCTTGGTTTTGAACACATTAAAGAATTATATGCTGAAGACACGAATTTTGTGAGGAATATAGAGCTTGTGAGAAAATCGCCTCTGGTAAGTTCTTTAGGCTTGATGGATTCCTATTTCGAGAAAATAAGCTATGCGTGCCTAACTGTTCTATGAGGGAGTTATTAGTGCAGGAATCACATGGTGGGGGATTAATGGGACATTTTGGAGTTGCAAAGACTTTAGCTATTTTGCAGAACACTTCTATTGGCCTCACATGAAACGAGATGTCGAACGGATTTGTGGTAGATGTGTCACATGTAGGCAATAAATCCAAAGTGCAGCCCAACGGTTTGTATACTCCTTTACCAATTCCTAGTGAGCCTTGGATTGATATTTCAATGGATTTTGTGTTAGGATTGCCTAGGACTAAACGTGGAAGAGATTCAATTTTTGTGGTCGTGGATAGATTTTCTAAAATGGCACATTTTATTCCATGTCACAAAACGGATGACGCTTCGCATGTTGCTGATTTGTTCTTTAGAGAGATTGTGAGATTACATGGCATGCCTAGGACAATTGTTTCGGATAGAGATGCTAAGTTCTTGAGCTATTTTTGGAAGACTTTGTGGTGTAAGCTAGGTACTAAGCTATTGTTTTCCACTACTTGTCATCCACAAACTGATGGTCAAACTGAAGTAGTAAATAGACTTTGTCTACTCTATTGAGGGCAATCATTAGAAAGAACATCAAAACATGGGAAATGTTTACCACATGTTGAGTTTGCATATAATAGAGCTGTTCATTCTGCTACACAAATTTTCGCCATTTGAAATTGTGTATGGTTTAATCCTCTCCATTGGATTTATCTCCTTTACCTTTGACGGAGCACGTTAATTTAGATGGCAAAAAGAAAGCTGACTTTGTGAAGCAGATTCATGAGAAAGCAAGACTCAACATTGAGCGAAGAACGGAACAATATGCCACACAAGCCAACAAGGGACGTCGCAACCTGGTTTTTGAACCCGGAGATTGGGTTTGGCTGCATATGAGAAAAGAAAGATTCCCGGAAAAGACGTTCCAAATTGCTCCCAAGAGAGATGGTCCTTTCCAAGTCCTCGAGCGTATCAATGACAACGCTTACAAGCTAGATTTACCTGGTGAGTACAATGTAAGTGCCACTTTTAATGTTACTGATTTGAGTCCTTTTGATGTAGGTGATGATTTGAGGGCAAATCCTTTTCAAAGGAGGGGAATGATGGAGATCAAGGCACCGCTTCAAAGGATCTCGTTCAAGTACCAATTGGGCCGGTTACGAGAGCACGAGCAAAGAAGTTCAAGGATGTACTCAACGGACTCATCCAAGAGTTATGGGCTCAAGCAAATTCGTGGAGGCCCATTGAGCATGATCCACGTGGGCAACAAAGAATCGTCACCTTGATTCAAGTTCTAGAAGGATCCGGTCAAGGCTAAGAATTGGCAAGAAATATTTTGGGTCTATTCTAGAAGGATCGGATTGCATGGCTATTCTAGGCCCACTTTCTTTCCTTTTATGTTGTCTTTTGTTTTCTATATGACTCTAGGTGTCCAGCTCTTCTTTCCTATTCCGCTCTTTTTTTTTTAGCAAGTAGGGATTTATTTTAGCTTTGATTAGGAGGGTGGGCGTCCAGCCTTTATTGCCTATATGTCTTGTGTTTTTAGGAAGGTAAGGATTTCTTACCCATTTTCGGCTTTAATTAGGTTTTCTATGTTAGGGTTTTTTCTCTTGTAATGTTCAGCCCTTTAAATAGGTGCATAAGCAATGGAAAACGCAGACATTGATTATTCATAAAACTTGTGAGGTTTATTCTCTTTGGTTCTTTGAAGAACTACGAACTTATCGGGATTTCCTGGCGTTCATCTCGACTTATCAAACGGAGTTTCCACCACCGTTTGTGGCGTCTTCCTTATACCGAGGTTCTTGTTTGTCATAAACAACGGGTCGAGGTCTTCCATTCGAATCTGTCCATAGAACGATCTTGGGTTCCCTTTCGTTGTTGGGTCTCGTTATTCTTGACGGGGTTCACATCAAGACTAAACAATGATGTGAACCCCGATAATTCTCTTTCAGTTCTTTTGAAACAAAACAATGATGTGAACCTCGTCAAGAATAACGAGACCCTACAATGAAAGGAACCCAAGATCTTTCTATGGACAGATTCGAATGGAAGACCTCGACCCGTTGTTTATGACAAACAAGAACCTCGGTATAAGGAAGACGCCACAAACAGTGGTGGAAACTCAGTTTCATAAGTCGAGATGAACGCCACGGGAAATCCCAATAGGTTCACGTAGTTCTTAAAGAGAATAAACCTCACAAGTTTTATGAATAATCAATGTCTGCATTTTCCATTGCTTATGCACCTATTTAAAGGGCTAAACATTACAAAAGAAAAAAAAAAAAAAAACCTAATTAAAGCCGAAAATGGGTAAGAAAGAAATCCTTACCTTCCTAAAACACACAAGACATATAAGGCAAATAAAGGCTGGACGCCCACCCTCCTAATCAAAGCTAAAATAAAATCCCTACTTGCCTAAAAAAAAAGAGCTGGAATAGGAAAGAAGAGCTGGATGCCTAGAGTCATATAGAAGGAAACAAAAGACAACATAAAAGGAAAGAAAGTGGCTCCTAGAATAGCCATGCAATCCGATCCTTCTTGAATAGACCCAAAATATTTATTGCCAATTCTTAGCCTTGACCGGATCCTTCTAGAACTTGAATCAAGGTGACAATTCTTTGTTGCCCACGTGGATCATGCTCAATGGGCCTCCACGAATTTGCTTAAGCCCATAACTCTTGGATGAGTCCGTTGAGTACATTCTTGAACTTCTTTACTCGTGCTCTCGTAACCGGCCCAATTGGTACTTGAACGAGATCCTTTGAAGCGGTGCCTTGATCTCCACCACTTAATGGGCCAATTCAAGAGATTTGGGGTGATTCTAAAACGGGGCATTCCAAGCTTGGCCCAAAGTGTAAAGCCTAGTAATTTCAAACTTTTACGAAATCATTGATATTGTTGAGGAGATAATATCCATAGGTTTTTATAAGCAAACCTAAAGTTGTTTCGAAAAATTTGAAGATTAAGTGCTAAAACCCTTTAAAAAGGTAACATATAAGCTTTAAACTTTGATTGTCCCTATCCCTTTGCATATTTATCTTAGCATTTGCATTCCTGCAAGGAGGCTCTGCCACCTAATTAGCGTAGCCTTGCATCATAATATATATATTTGCATATACCCTGTTAGGATTCATGTTTAAGTGTTTATGTCACCAAGAGCACTATGCTTTGTTTTGGTGCTTAAACAATCATTGTAGTATTTATGTTCTCGTACTTACAATTCTTGTGGATAATCATAATTACTCTAAAAATACTTATTAAAGTGCTTTGACTTAAAGACATAAAGCTTAAACATCGAAAGACTTATAAGTAATCACCTTTTAATTGATGACAAAAAACAATGAGTAAAGTAATATAAAATATACATATTTAATATTGGAAAATGACTTATGAATATATTATCTTCTTTGTATATATTTGTTACAGAAAATGATTAAATATGCTTATATATAACTCTCCTAAGTTATATATTATTTTTGGAAATTTTGATGAAAGATTTTTTATTTTTTATTTTTTATTTTTTGCTAAGATGGTCAAATTGACCAACTTGCTAGTTGAACCTAGAACTCAAAAATTCTGGTGTTCTTTCAAGTTGCAGTACCAAGTAATAAAAAACATTTAAATTTCAGTAATTACAGATAATTAAAAGATCCACTGCTTATTGTGCCTATATATTCAGTGACCAAATCATTGCGAAAATAGACGGTCACTAAAGGCCTACTAAAATAAGGTTTAACTTTTGACTGATCTAACATTGATTTTCTCTCTTGTTTAGAAAATTTAGTTGCTTCAAATAAAAGAAAAGTGCTGCATCTTAGGGGGAGTGTTAATGATGAGGGTAGCTAGGCCCTACTAAAATAAGGTTTAACTTTTGACTGATCTAACATTGATTTTCTCTCTTGTTTAGAAAATTTAGTTGCTTCAAATCATATCAGAAAATATCATACCTTATTGAGAAAGCTTTCACAGACACACACACACACACACACACACACACACGCACATGCATATCATGAGTTGAGTATCAATTGTATCTTTACATATTTTTGAATTGCTATTTGACTATCTTATCAGCGATTTATACATGCGTGTTCTGAAGCTAACTTTAGGAAAAATTGTTTTTCTACAAATTTTTCCTCTGTTTTCAGCTTCCAAAGTGAAATGTCCAGACAAACATATTCTTGAGTTCGGACGCTTACATCTCTGTCGATCTATGATTTGGCAGTATACCGTTTGGATGAGTATGTACCCCGTCTAGAAGCGAGCCTTTTGCTTTATTTACCATTCACACAGTACTGCATTTTTGTTCTTATTTTTGTCATGTTGTGTGTTTTTTTACGGATTTCTCTTGAGATTTTGGCAGTCTTTGCACATCTCTTTTCATTCCAATTAATTGACTTGCCTATTTCATACCAATTAATTGGCTGATTGACTTGCTAATTCCATACCAATTAATTGGCTGATTGACTTGCCAATTCTATAACAATTAATTGCCTGATTGACTTGCCTATTATTAGCGCTAAATTTTAGGCTCCTATGTTTTTTGTCTTTATTTTTTATTTTTAACTATTTTCTTATTTTCGAAATATGTTAGTTTCCTTTCCTTATAGTGGGCATGTAGGGCTAAAAAGGTTTTATAAATAGCTTGCACTCATTGCAATGAAATATCATTGAATGAAAATGAAAGAAAACGTGAAGTTTGTTTCCTCTATTGGTTCTTCAGAGAACTTGTGAAGTTATCAACGATTTCTTCATTATGGCGTTTAAATTTTATACCTTTGATTCGTGATTATATTATAATCATTGGGCCAGGGTTTGTTACTTTATACATTCGGTTCGCGTTTCATTTATAAACGTTGGGTCGGGGTTTTCTATCAAAAATTTGAATTTTAGAGCTCTTGGGGCAAATATTCCAATATTGTTTGTTGGGTTCGCATCATTTGGTATCAAAGCCAAGGTTTTAAAATCATTTATACTATCCTTTTATCTTTTGTTTCTTGTTGTCACCAAGTTACAATAATAATAATAATAAAAAAAATAAAAAAATTTGTGCTTATCAGAGTTAATTTTTTTTCTCTTGAATTCTAACTTTTGTAGTTTCAGTTTCCTCAAAAAAATCTTATTTTTGTCATCTTCCTTTGATTCGTCGTGTTGGTATTGGTTTAAATACTACAAGTTGAATTTCTTGATCAAGTTTATTAGTTTAATAAAGAACTGAAAAAGGGAAAACTACGAGTGGAAAAAGGCAAGAGAGTGTGAGACTAATATCGGGAAAAAGCCAATTTAAAAATGAAACATGACTGTGAGTGACATAATTTGAATACAAACACATGAGGGAGTGTTGTGAGGAATTATTTCTAACATTTTTCTATAGTTTCAAAAATATGGGTGACACATCGAACTAAGAAGGAAGGGAGGAGTCATCCTTTGTATTGCTATGCAACAACAATTTGCACACATGAACGTGGTGTCTAATGAGATTCGGGATCAGATGGATTGGCAACACGCTGTTATTTCTGCTTGGTGTGAGGAGCGTCCCCAAAGAGTCCCTAGTGCTACAAGGCAAGAAAGAAGTACACCCGTGGATGATTCTGATGATGAGCACAGGGATGAGTTCGAAGATGAAGAGGTTCTAGCATCATTGAACGGTGTGTTCATGCCAAGGGGAGAAAGGCATGGTAGAGGTTTTCGAAGAGATCCGAGATAGCAAGATGGGACTGATAGAACCTAGGAAACATCAAAATGAAGATACCGTCGTTCCAAGGGGAAAATTATCATGAAGCGTACTTGGAATGGGAGAAGAAGGTGGAATTGATTTTTTGAGTGCCACAACTACTCCGAGGAGAAAAAGGTAAAACTTGTTGTCATTGAGTTTACTGACTATGCTATTATATGGTGGGATCAACTTGTCTTAAATAGGAGGAGAAACAATGAGAGGCCTGTTGAGACATGGGAGGAAATGAAGGCCATCATAAGAAAGTAGTTTGTCTCTAGTCACTATTATAGGGACTTGTATCAGAAATTACAAATTCTTAGTCAAGGTTATAGGAGCGTGGATGACTGCTACAAGGAGATGGAGATCGCCATGATTCGGGCTAATATAGAGGAGGATAGAGAAGCTATCATGGCAAGGTTTTTGAATGGGCTAAACTGAGACATTAGCAACGTGGTGGAGATGCAACACTACATGGAGTTGGAGGACATGGTGCATATGGCAATAAAGGTGGAACGACAGCTTAAAGGGAAAGGAATTCGGTCATTTCAAAATTCGGGCTCCTCTACTTCATGGAGGTCGAATTGGAGGAAGGACGAAGGGGCTATTTTAAAATCCAAAACCAACCCACCAAAAATGAGAGATGAAGTTCCCAGTGTCAACAAAGGTAAAACCGACTCCCAAACTCGTAATCATGATATCATGTTTTGTTGTTGTTTGGGAGTAGGTCACATAGCTTCACAATGCCCAAATAAGAGGACCATGATCGCACGTGTTGATGGAAAGGTGGAAACCAAAAGCGAGGGCGATGATGACCAAATGCCACCACCTGAGGACGCTTGTGATGATGATGTGGAGTATCCGGTGGAAGGTGAGTACGTGGCTAGACGTGTTTTAAGTGCCCACATGGATTATAACTCCTTTGCCCGTACCTAGTGCGCCTTGGGTAGATATTTCTATGGATGTTGTTTTAGGATTGCCTAGGTCAAGGGAAAGGAAGCGATTTGATTTTTGTGGTTGTTGATAGGTTTTCTAAGATGGCACATTTCATATCTTGTCATAAAACCGTTGATGCAACCCACATCGCTGATGTGTTCTTTAGAGATAGTATGGCTCCATGGTGTTCCTAAGAGAATTGTGTCTGATCGTGATGTTAAGTTCCTTAGCTATTTTTGGAAAGTCTTGTGGGGTAAGTTGGGATGGACAAACCAAGGTAGTGAATAGAACTTTATCTACTTTGTTGCGTACTATAATTCAAAAGAACTTGAAAAATTGGGAGGATTGTTTCACCATTTGAGATTGTTTATGGTTTTAATCTACTAACTCCTTTGGATTTGCTTCCTTTGCCAGTTAATGAAAGGACTAGTATGGATGGTCAAAAAAAGGCTGAGATGGTGAAGAAACTCCATGAAAGTATACGGCAACACAGAAAAGAAAAATGAGCAATATGCAACCAAAGCCAACAAGGGCCGTAGACAAGTCATCTTTGAACCGGGTGATTGGGCTTGGGTGCATATGAGAAAGGAAAGATTTTCAGCCCGTAGGCGGAAGTTACATCCTAGAGGGGATGGTCCATTTCAAGTCCTTGAGAGAATCAATAATCATGCTTACAAGTTGGATCTTCCAGGTGATCTTTCTCTTTTTTTATGTAGGTGACAATTCGAGGACGAATCCTATTGAAGAAATGGGGAATGATGAGAATCAACAAGCACCATTAAAGGATCTATTACTAGAGCAAGATCCAAGAAGATCAAAGAAGCACTTAATGGGCTGATTTAAGAGATTTGGGATGATTCCACACGAGGAATTCTAAGCTTGGCCTAAAGGAGGATGAAGGCGTAATAAATTTAGTCCAAGCTAGATGGGCGTAATTTCCTTAGCAATGGCATGGATTAATTGGTTGATTGACTTTCCAATTCCATACCAATTATTTGGCTGATTGACTTTCCAATTCCATATCAATTATTGGCTGATTGACTTGCCAATTTCATATCAATTAATTGGCTGATTGACTTGCCAATTCTATAACAATTAATTGGCTGATTGACTCGCTACATTTTATGCTCTTATGTTTTTAGTCCTTTTTTTTTTTTTTTTATCTATTTTCTAATTTTCGAAATATGTTTGTTTCATTTTCCTTATAATGGGCACGTAGGATTGAAAAGGTTATAAATAGCATGCACTCATTGTAATGAAATATCATTGAATGAAAATAAAAGAAAACGTGAGGTTTGTTTCCTCAATTGGTTCTTCAAAGAACTTGTGAACTTATTAAGGATTTCTTCCTTGTGGCATCAAATTTTATACATTCGGTTTGTGATTCAACTATAATGATTGGGTCGGGGTTTGTTACTTTATACCTTCGGTTCACGTTTCATTTATAAACGTTGGGTCGGAGTTTTCTATCAAAAATCTGAATTTTAGCTTTCTTGTTTGTTAGGTCTCAAAGCGTGTCGGTTGAGGTTCCCGTCACTAGTCTTTGCATTCCCGGCTTACGGAGCTAGAAGCCGATGTGGCACAAATCTAGATTATTGAACGGATTTATGTCACTTGGTTCAGTGGATCAGTAGGATTTGGTGCTTTGAAGATTTTTTTTCCTCCATCTATCAATTGTTTTACAAACTTCTGATTATTTGGGTTTTTTTACAGTTCTCTATTTTCTTGTTTTTTGGACTTTAGAACTGTTTAACTGTGGTTTTTCAATACTCTATTTACCCTTTTGACCTTTTGAAACAAAAATGGGGGAGTATTTTTATTTTTGGACCAGGATTATATTTTTAAACCAGTCAAGTAAACTGGCTCAGAATGGCCAAAGGTGGAGTTTGTTAGTTTATTGGCTTAATCTGTTGACAGAATCTGATACTCGACAAAAATGGATGGCGACAACTAGACAAACTCACACTCAAAATGAAAGATAGAATATCACCACCCAAAGGATTAAAACAAGGGATACAGAACTTTAGAAACTCACCACTCTAAGGATCACACCAAAGAGATACAGAGATATAAGGAGAACTCTCCTCTTCCAAGCCAAAGGTACTGTTTAACACAAAAATCTAATCTACCTTACACTTGCACACACAAGTATTATATAAGCTTAGAACAGCCCTCTAAGCATAGGATAAGCATCTAATGAAGTTAAACAAGTAATAATGACAGAAACGGTCATCAATTGGGGGCAGAAGACAAGGGGACAAACAACCACTTTAATGCATATTCCCTAGAAGCCCTGACCACTCAACTTCAAATGGTCATAACTTTTGGCATGTAACTCCAATTGGTATAAAATCTTTTTTATTAGAGAGATAAGATTCTGAACTTAAAATTAGACCAAGGCATGTCTGGGAAATGATGGATAATTGGATGGCAAGGCTTTTTAGAACTCTCTAGACTGCATCAGGATTTCGTCAATTTGGGCCTTTACATTCTGTTGAGCCTATAGACTTAATTGGGCTGAAGCTTGGGCCTTTGTTAAATCATCCTTGTTATGTATTCCCATGTCAGGCTTCCCCAGTTGATGAGGACTTGCCCTCAAGTTCGTGGGAGCTCAATCTTGTAAGCATTTTCTCCAATGCGTTGGAGCACTTTGAAAGGACCATCTGCTCATGCAACTTCTTAATTCCCTTGGCTTGTTCATCAGCATCACCACTAAATTGAATGGTAATAGGAATTGGAGCCAAATCAAGACGATTAATGGGATTTAGGCCATGGACAACTTCAAAAGGACTACAACCAGTAGTTTGGCTTGTAGACCTATTATAGGCAAATTCGGCTTGAGCAAGGAGAAGATCCCATTGTCGAATGTTCTTTCCCACAAAACTCCTCAAGAGGTTTCCCAAACTTCGATTAACAACTTCAGTTTGACCATCTGTTTGGGGATGGTAAGCAAAGTTGAATTGGAGGATAGTTCCAAGCTTTCGCCAAAGTGTACGCCAAAAATGACCAACAAACTTGGAATCACGATCGTAAGTGATTGTTTTGGGAATGCCACGAAGCTTGACTATATCCCTGAAATACAATTTAGCAACACTCACTGAGATGCATCAAGAGTTTTGTTGCAAGGGACAATGTAATGGGCCATCTTTGAAAATTGATCAAGCACCACCGTAATGGAATCTTAGTTCCTTTGGGTTCTTGGTAAACCCACAACAAAGTCAAGACTAATATCCCATGGGGCATTTGGAACAGGCAATGGGATATATAGTCCGGGGTTCTGTCTGTGACTCTTTGCGTGGTGGCAAATTCGACATTGCTTCACGTGTTGCACAACATCTCGTACCATCTTGGGCCAAATGAAATTCTCCTGCACAAGAGCTAAAGTTTTGTCTCTGCCAAAATGACCAGTAAGACCTCCTCCATGGGCTTCTTTGATAATGGCTTCTCTTAATGAACATTGGGGAATGCATAAATGGTTGTGTTTGAAAAGAAAACCATCTTGCAGCAAAATCAGGATCATATTTGTTTGACAACTTTAAAACCTACAACCAGGACTTGCATGGTAGTAAAGAGTGCCTTCGACTTAAAGCATCAGCTACTTGATTGAGTTTACTTGCCTTGTGCTTGATTGAGAATGAAAAGGCTTGCAAAAACTGCATGTCGTGTGTTGAGCTTCTGCTGTCTATTCAAGTACTTCAAAGCTTTATGGTCAGAATGAAGTATAAATTCTTTGGAGAGTAGATTTTGACTCCAATACTCCAAGGCACGAACAAGAGTATAGAATTCTTTGTCATAGGTGGAATACTTCTTTCAGGAGTCATTAAGCTTTTCACTAAAAAACAGAATTGGCTTGCCTTCTTGGCTAAGAACACCACCGATTCCCACATTAGAAGCACAATCAACTTCAAACACTTAAGAGAAATCTGGAAGCATAAGGATTGGTGCCTCCGTTCCTTTCTGCTTGAGAAGTTCAAAGCTCTTTTGGGCTTCTTTTGTCCACTTAAACGTTCCTCCCCTTGAGGCATTCTGTGATGGGAGCAATAATGGTGCTGAAGCCTTTGATAAAGCGCCGGTAGAATGATGCAAGTCCATGAAAGCTTCTGATGTAATGAAGGGACTTGGGAATAGGCCAGCTGGTGTTTGCCTCAATTTTTCTGGGATCCATCATGATTCCTTCTTTAGAAACAACATAGCCTAAGAACACTAGGCTATTTGTGAAGAAGCGACATTTCAAGTTGACATAAAACTTTTGCTCTCGTAGACTTTGAAAGACTTGTTGAAGGTGTTCCATATGCTGTTCTAGAGATTTGCTGTAAACTAAGATATCATCAAAGTAAACAACAAAATTTTTTCCCATAAAAGGTTTAAACACATGATTCATAAGACGCATAAATGTACTAGGAGCATTAGAGAGTCCAAATGGAATGACCATCCATTCATAGAGGCCATCTCTAGTTTTAAAAGCTGTCTTCCATTCATCACCATCTCTCATGCGAATTTGATGATATCCGCTACGAAGATCCAGGTTGGAGAAGATTGTGGCTCCATGAAGTTGATCAAGAAGATCATCTAGTCGTGGAATGGGAAAGCGATATCTTATGGTGATCTTGTTCACAACCCTATTGTCAATGCGCATACGCCAAGAACCATCCTTCTTTGGTACTAGAAGTGCCGAAACATCACAAGGACTCATGCTTTCTCTCACAATGCCTTTGGTAATCAGCTCATCAACTTGTCTTTGCAACTCTTCAAGCTCTCTTGGATTCATTTGATAGGCCGCCTTGTTAGGTAGAATGGAACCTAGAACAAGGTCAATGGGGTGTTGTATGTCTCTCATGGGTGGGAGACCCGGTGGAAGCTCTTCCGGAATAACATTAGGAAATTTTCTCAAGAAGTGGTTGTAAAATAGGAGGAATTTCAATTGGATCTTTCTTTTCAACAACCACTAGAGCATACCCTTTCCCACATTCTGATAAAGTTCTCTCAACTTCACATATAGAAAGTAGATTACTACCCTCCCCTCTAGAAGGTTTAGGTGCAGTCAACATTCTTAATTAATGGAACTAAGGTAATTTTGGTTCCATATTTTTCAAAAGAATAAGTGTTTTTGAAACCATCATAAAAGTTCTTCGATCAAACTGCCATGGTCTACCCAGCAATATATGACATACGTCCATAGGAACAACATTACACAAAACTTCATCCTTGTAATTTTTTCCAATAGAGAATTGAACTAAGCATTTCTTAGTTACCTGGATATCATTGCCCTTTTTAAGCCATTGAAGCTTGTAAGGATGGGCATGAGGTTCTGTTTGTCCACCATGGTTGTAGACACCACATTCTCACAACTTCCCCCATCGATGATGACATTACAGACCTTGCCACTGGAGTTGCACTTGGTGTGGAAAATGTTGTTCCGAGGCAAATCTTCTTTTACGTAGGTGGATTTCAAGATCCTATGAATTACAATAGACTCCCTTTGATCTGCATATGTCAAGTCTTCCTCGAACTCTTCATCTGGTTCATCCTCAACATCATCTTCCAAGTCTTCCTCAACAAGTGAAATAATCTTGCGATTTGGACAATCGGAAGCAATATGTCCAAAACCATGACTTGTAAAGCATTTTCTACTTGAGTTAGAAATATTGGAGCGATTTGAACCTGCTGGTGGTTTGGCTTCACCCTTGGCTGGTTTGCCAGCTGTAACTTTGGAATATGGAGGGGCCTTTGTAGTAGAACTACTAATATGAAATCCAAGATTGTGTAGACAATATTTGTTGAGCTTTGACCCATCACCTAACTAGATGAGAAACCAAGACTACGAAGGATCGAAACGCCACACCAAGAAACTTAAGAATCTCTCAAGAATCAAGGTGATAAGTTTGGTTGTTTGAACGCCACAAGATTAACTTGATAAGTTCAAATAGTTCTTTCAAGAACGAAGAGGAACACAAGACCTCACAATAAAAATAATTTTCTGAAAACAATATCTGCCTACAAATTTTGTAATGCCCATATAAATACTTGGCACAACCCTCCAAGAATAGGAAAAGTCATAACTATAGCTTTAAAAGCAACACAAACATCAACATAAACAAGTCCCCACATTTTTTAGGTCTCTTAGACTTCTAGAGACAGCCAAAAATGATATGAACTCCACCAACAATTGTGATGAAACTCGATAACAATGATGGTTAGAAACCCCAAGATCGTGTAGACAAGATTTGTTGAGCCTTGACCCGTCACATAACTAGATGAGAAACCAAGACTACGAAGGATTGAAACGCCACACCAAGAAACCTAAGAATCTCTCAAGAATCAAGGTGATAAGTTTGGTTGTTTGAATGCCACAAGATTAACTTAATAAGTTCAAAGAGTTCTTTCAAGAACAAAGAGGAACATAAGACCTCACAATAATAATAATTTTCTGAAAACAATATCTGCCTACAAAATTCGTAATGCCCATCTATATACCTGGAACAACCCTCCAAGAATAGGAAAATTCATAACTACAGCTTTAAAAGCAACACAAAGATCAACATAAACAAGTCCGCAACTTTTTTTTAGGTCTCTTGGACTTCTAGAGGCAGGCAAAAATAACTAAATGACTAAATTTAATGTATTTAACATAACCAGCCAAGACCAAGTTCATTCCCCTATTTAATATCCTTGAAACTCAACAAGTTCACACCCTTTAATGGCCAGAACATGTTGGTCACGTTTTTGCATGCTAATTATCCTCTTCAATTGCTTTGATGACATGGACTAAACCTTGATTATTATTTGAACCCATCTTGGTCTTTTTAGAATCAGCCCAATTCTCTTGGATTAGCCCATTTAGTGCTTACTTGAAACGTTTGGGTCTAAGTCTTATAATTCGGCCACTAGGAAGTGACAAAGAGTCTTGTGCAACTTCAACTCCATTCCCACGTGTATGATCAGCATATCCAGCTCCTTAGTTTGCATCAAAATCCCTCACATCAAGAAGGCAATTTCAAAAGTTCCAAGAAGATTCTACGCATTTGACAACTCAGTAAACGTCGGATCCCTTCTTTCCGTCCAGACGACCCAGTGATGCATCCCCGCGCCCTCTAGTGTCTAGAAGATTTTGACAAGCTCAGTGTTGCATCCGTCCGGACATCAGGGCAACACGTCCGGACATTCTTCAGTGTTCGAGAAGAATCTAGTTTTCCTTTGCAGATACAGATCAGGAAAGACAGCTTGCAACCGTCTGAACACAGCCTTAATATGGAAATGCGTGAAGCACGTTATGGAAAGGCTGTTGCACGGTTCACCGTTCGGATTTTTTTCGTCTGGACGCTTCCTAGAGAAATCCGAATCAGTGGCGATTTAGGTCTTTTAAGCCTACAAATAAAGGCCTAGGCATGTATTTTTTACAGCATTCGGTATTAAATTCTCTATAGCTTAGAGAGGGTGTTTAGGGAGATATTATGAGGATCTACTAGCTCTCTAGCTATTGCCGGTGTGTGGATACTTTCTCCTTCGTTCTCAAACTCATTTTCAACGCTAGGCGCACGTCTCCTCCTATCTTACCCACCTTGCAGATTTCTAATCACTACCTCTTGCTGATCCATCCTATCCTTCACCTCCTCCAACACCAAGTTCAATCGTTTAAACTGTTGTTGCATGGCCCGCAATACAAAGAATGAATTTATCCACCTCCTCCTTAGGTGTTGAGTAGTGGTAAAACCTCACACACTCCTTCGTGTTTTCACTCTTTTGGTCTTTCACCTCACCTGTTTTCCCTTTCAAGTTCTTTAAGAACTAGTTGAACTAAATCAAGACACCACCTAGTATTATTCCAACCAGCAATAGATTCTAAAAACAAGAAAGGAATAAAATGACATAGATCTAAAAGAATTTGTACGAGGAAATATTAAATAGGAAATAAGATACTAAAGATGATACATTCGATTCCTTTGAAGATAAAGATCAATCAACACCAAATCACTTCAATTTTCGGATTGCAAAGTATATCAAACAGATGAATTACTTCAATTTTTTTAAACAACTATGTAGCAACTTTTGAATATGCTAACTATACAACAAGAAACGGAAGTAGACAAAGGACAAACGCTAACGAAAACGGAATTAAAATTTGGAAAATTACAGATATGGAAGTTAAAGCAAGGATTCAAATCTGGAAAATTAAAGCAAGATTCAAATCTTGGAATTATAGCAAAGAGTCAAATCTAGAAATTAAAGTAATGATTCAAATCTGAAAATTTAAGCAAAGATTTGTATACTCAATTAAAGAATTCGCAAATTTGAATTCTTGAATCAAGTACACGAACAATCAATTGTAAAAAATCACAGATCTGAATTCAAACACATGGAATTAACAAGAATAAAGAAGGAATCGCAGCTGAGACTAGAGAACCTTAGAACACGCCTAAGACAAGAAAAAGAGAGAAAAAAAAAACAAAAAACAAATGGAAGAGTTAAAAAGGATAAATCAGACCTGATTTGGAACTGAGCGCTGATACCAAATGATGTGAACCCGTGGAATCGAACTCCCTTGAACCCACAATCAAATTGAAACCTACCCAAGAAAGCCAAGAATCTAGAAAAAGGTCTAGACCCGTTGAATTCTCGTTTCAAGAACCTAGATTTGGTTAGAACGCTACAAAGGGTTTGCCTTTGATAAATTCTTAGTTCAATCAAGAATGAGTAACCTCCCTAGCAAATGCGGCTACAAGTCTTTTTAAAACCTCTCCATGAAACCCTAATCCTACTAAGGCCTACATCAATTAAGAGACCATGGGCTGAACATCTTCAAGCCCAAAACATCATAAACTACACTTCTATAACTAATAAAAGAAGTCCACTTAATGAAATAAATAGGCCCAAAAGCCTATAACCATAGAAACATAAAAATAGGCCCACACGCCTATACTTAGTGAAATAAAGAGTTTGCACTAAAGCGCTAGGCTATGCCGCCCCCATCTGTCACTTGTTTCACATTGATTAAAGTTGGTTCTTCTTCTTTCAAGCCCATCTTGAATGTTGGAGTCTTGCTCGATAAATTTGCAAACTCGGCCCAAGTGGATTGCACCAATCCTTGCAATGCTTCCTTGATCTTCTTCGTTCTTGACCTTGTGATTGGCCCATTTGGAACTTGCATGGGATCTTTAAGAGGTAGTGATAGAAATCTGCAAGGTGGGCGAGATAGGAGACGACGTGTGCCTAGTGTTGAAAATGAGTATGAGAACGAAGGAGATGATGATGATGGGGAAACATAGCATCTGAAGTTGGAATAGGTGGAGTGGGCAGACCTAGAGGAGGTAGGCGTGGAAGACAACCTAGTAGAAATCCAAGGTGTCGAGATGGGGTAGATAGGAACATTGGGAGCATCAAAATGAAAATACCATCTTTCCAAGGTAAGAATGACTCCGAATCCAATTTAGAGTGGGAGAAGAAAATAGAGTTGATTTTTTATCATCAAAATTATTCAGAGGAGAAGAAGGTGAAGCTGGCGATAATTAAGTTCAATGATTATTTAGTGGGATCAATTATTGACCAAGAGTGATGAGAATCAACATGCACCATTAAGGGATCCATTTGCATGTTCCAGTTGGGCCTATTACTAGAATTCAAGAGATTTGGGGTGATTTTAAAATGGGGCATTCCAAGCTTGGCTCAAAGGAAAATGAAGGTGTAATAAATTTAATCCAAGCTATTGATGGGGCTGATCTTGCTTAATTGGGCGTGGAATTCGAAGGAGAATGTGGCTGATTAACTTGCCTATTATTAGTACTAAATTTTAGGCTCCTATGTTTTTATACCTATTTTATTATTTTCAAAATACGCTAGTTTCCTTTTCCTTATAGTGGGCATGTCACTCCAAAAAGGTTATAAATAGCCTGCACACATTGTAATTAAGTATCATTGTATCGAAAATGTAAGGTGTGTTTTCTTTTATTGGTTCTTCAGAGAACTTGTGGACTTATCAGGGATTCTTCCTTGTGGCGTTCAAATTTTATACATTTGGTTTGTGTTTAAATTATAATCATTGGGTCAGGGTTTGTTCTTTTATACCTTCGATTCTTGATTCAATTATAATCATTGGGTCGGGGTTTTATTACTTTATACCTTCGGTTCGTGTTTCATTTATAAACGTTAGGTCGGGGTTCTCTATCAAAAATTTGAATTTTAGCTTTCTTGGGCAAATATTCCAATATTGTTTGTTGGGTCTCAAAGCGTGTCGGTTGAGGTTCGCATCGTTGGGTATCAGAGCCAAGGTTCTAAAATCAGGTTTACTATCATTGGGTTCAGGGCACATCGCGTCTCAATGTCCAAACAAGCGGGTGATGGTTATGCGAGACAATGGGGGGAGGTGATGACTGATAGTGAAGATGATAGTGATGAGATGCCCGAGTTGGTCAATGCTAGTGATGATGATGGAGTGGAATACCCAGTAGATGGTGAGTCTCTTGTTGCCAGGCGTGCTCTCAATACGCAAATTAAGATAGACGATATGGAGTTGCTAGAGAACATATTTCATACTAGATGTTTTGTAAACAACAAGGTGTGTTGATTATAGATGGGGGAAGTTGCACCAATGTAGTTAGTACCACCCTAGTTGAAAAGTTGAGCTTACCTTTACTGAAGCATCCTAGACCTGATAAGTTGCAATGGTTGAATGAATGTGGGAAGGTCAAGGTCAATAAGCAAGTTTTGGTGGCTTTTACTATTGGGAGGAATAGTGATGAGGTGCTTTGTGATTATCCTATGCATGCTGGCCATATTTTGTTGGGGAGACCGTGGCAGTATGAAAGGAGGGTGATTCATGACGGGTTTAGGAACATGTACAAATTTGTAAAGGATGGAAAAACAAGTCTATGAGGACCAACTGAAGCTGAAAAGTGAGATTGAGCAAAAAAGAAATGGTGAAGCTGAAACACAAGAATGAAAAAGAGAGAGTGAAAAAGAAAATAGAGAGGTGCCTGAGAATAAAGAAAAAAGAGTGGAGCCACGAGCGAAAAAAGAAAGAGAACTTGCAGAAAGAAAAGGAAAGGAAAAGATGAGTTTTTATGCAAAGGAGAGTGAGGTTAAGAGGGCCTTCTTAGCAGATTAGCCTATGATTTTTCTTGTTTACGAAGAATCTTATCTTAATCTTGATGAAACTGACAAATCTCTTCCTGATTTGGCGGTTTCTTTGTTGCAGAAGTTCGAGGATGTATTTTCGGAGGAGATGTAGAGTGGGTTGCCACCCATTAGAGGCATTGAGCACCAAATTGAATTCATACCCGGAGCCGTTATTCCAAACTGACTAGCCTATAGGAGTAATCCGGAGGAGACCAAGGAGCTTCAAAGGCAAGTTGAAGATTTGTTGAGCAAGGGGTACATGAGAGAGAGCATGAGCCCATGTGCAGTACCAGTGCTACTAGTGCCAAAGAAGGATGGGAATTGGAGGATGTGCATTCATTGCAGAGCGGTCAACAATATTACGGTAAAGTACCGTCATCCCATTCCTAGATTAGATGCTACGCTTAATGAATTGCATGGCTCATGTATTTTCAGTAAAATAGATCTTAAAAGTGAATACCATCAAATTAGAATGAAAACCGTTATTAAGACTAAATATGGACTTTATAGTGGTTGGTTATGCCATTTGGACTTACAAATGCGCCTAGTACTTTCATGAGATTAATAAACCATGTATTACATGCATTCAAAGGAAAATTTGTAGTCGTGTACTTTGATGATATCCTAGTGTACCGCATGAACTTAGATGAACATATTGAGCATTTGAGATGTGTGTTAGATGTGTTGAGATGTAAAAAGTTTTATGCTAATTTTAAGAAATATACCTTTTGCATAGAAAATGTTGTTTTTCTTGGTTATGTTGTTAGTACCAGAGGTATTGAGGTGGACGAAGAGAAAGTCAAGGCTATCAAAGAGTGGCCAATGCCTAAAAGCTTGAGGTAAGAAGCTTTCATGGTTTAGCTAGCTTTTATAGGCGTTTTGTTAAGGATTTAGCACCATTGCTGCACCACTCACTGAAATAATTAGAAAGAATGTTGGATTTCATTGGGGGAGTGATCAAGCGAATGCATTTACTACTCTTAAACAAAACTTGTGTTAGCATTACCTAACTTTAACAAAATTTTGAGATTAAATGGGATGCCTCAGGAATAGGAATTGGAGCCGTTTTAATGCAGGATAGGCGGCTCATAGCCTTCTTCAGTGAGAAGCTAAGTGGGGCGGCCTTGAATTGCCCCACTTATGACAAAGAACTTTATGCTCTTCTTCGTGCTTTAGAGACATGGCAGCACTACCTTTGGCCTAATGAATTTGTGATCCACACCGATCATGAATCATTAAAACATCTCAAGAGTCAAGGTAAATTAAATAAGCGACATGCTAGATGGATTGAATATATCGAGACATTTCCCTATGTCATCCGTTACAAGCAAGGTAAGGGGAATATTGTTGCTGATGCTTTATCACAGAGGCATGTACTTCTTACTTCTCTGAGTGCTAAAATGCTTGGGTTTGAATATGTGAAAGACGTGTATGCCAATGATGCTGATTTTTCTATTGTGTATATTGTGTGTGATAAAGCAGCATTTGATAAGTTTTACAAGCATGTTGGTTATTTGTTTAGAGAAAGCAAATTGTGTGTCAAATTGTTCAATGCGTGAATTATTGGTGCGTGAGGCACATGGTGGGGGATTAATGGGACCTTTTGGTGTGAGGAAAACCTTAGAAATTTTACATGAACATTTCTTTTGGCCTAGGATGAGAAGAGACGTCACCCGAATATGTGGTAGGTGCATTACATGTCGCAAGGTCAAATCTAAGGTTTTACCACACGGGTTGTATACACCCTTTCCCGTTCCTAGTGAGCCATGCGTAGACATATCTATGGACTTTGTTTTGGGGCTGCCTAGGATAAAAAAGAAAAAAAAAAAGAAAAGAAAAGGTAGTGATTCTATTTTTGTGATAGTGGACAGATTTAGTAAAATGGTACATTTCATTCCATGCCATAAAACAGGTGATGCTACCAACATAGCTAATTTGTTTTTCAAGGAAATAGTTCGACTCCATGGTGTACCTAGGAGTATTGTTTCTGGTAGAGATGTTAAATTCCTTAGCTACTTTTGGAAGGTTTTGTGGGGAAAATTAGGCACCAAACTTTGATTTTCCACTGCTTGTCATCAACAGACTGAAGTAGTCAATAGGACTCTAACTCAACTCTTACACACTGTCATTCAAAAGAATTTGAAAACTTGGGAGGATTGTTTAACCATTTATAGAGTTTGCATATAATGGGACTATGCAGACTACTACTTCTTATTCTCCCTTCGAAATTGTTTGTGGTTTTAATCCACTTACTCTTTTAGATTTGATGCCTTTACCTATTGATAAAAGGAGTAGTTTGGCTGTACACAGGAATGCTGAATTGGTGAAGTCAATTGATGAGAAGATACGACATCAAATTGCACAGAAGAATGAAAAGTTTGCTTTTCAAGCCAAAAAAGGGCGAAGGCATGTCATCTTTCAACCAGGAGATTGGGTTTGGGTTCACATGCGCAAAGAAAGATTCCCAACCCATAGAAGGACTAAATTGCATCCTCGAGGCGATGGACCTTTTCAAATCCTTGAGAAAATTATTGATAATGCTTATGAAGTGGATCTTCGCAGTGAGTATAATGTCTCTGCTACTTTCAATGTTTCTGATATTTGTCCCTAAGATATAGGTGACGATTTGGGGTCGAATCCTTTTGAGGAGAAGGGGAATGATGGACTCCATGGTAGACCGAATCTTAAAGATCCCTTACGAGTTCCAGATGGGCCAATGACAAGGTCAAGAGCGAAGAAGATCAAGGAAGCAATGCAAGGATTGGTGCAATCCACTTGGGCCGAATTCGCAAATTTATCAAGCAAGACTCCAACATTCAATCCTTGTGATACAAACGATAAATGGGGGCGGCATAGCCTAGTGGTTTAGTGCAGACTCTTTATTTGATTAAGTATACTATTGATGTAGGCCTTAGTAGGTTTAGGGTTTCACGGAGAGATTTTAAAAAGACTTGTAGCTGCATTTGCTAGACAAGTTGAATTTGAATGAAGTTTTTCTTTATAGAAAACTTTTTAGTTTTCTCTACTAGTTCTTGATTGAACTATAAACTTATCAAAGGCAAACCCTTTGTGGCATTCTCACCAAATTTAGGTTCTTGGACAAGATTTCAACGGATCTAGATCGATCTTCTTGATTTGATTCTAGGTTCTTGGAACTGGATTTTAATGGGTCTAGATTCTCTTGACTTGATTCTTGGCTTTCTTGGGTAGGTTTCAATTTGATTGTGGGTTCAAAAATGAGTTTGATCCCACGGGTTCACATCAGTAGGTTCTTTCCTTTCAAAATCCAAATAATATTCATTACTTGACAAGTGTCAGCGAGAGCCAACCAAAGTCATCTACCATTCTCTTTTCATAATGAAATTCATTTGACAAAGAGAATGGGGAGCCTCCCCCCCCCCCCCCCCCCACATCATAAAATGATATAAGAAGGATAGCATAATTCAATTTTGTTACCATGATGACACCCACTCCTGGTTCCTTAACTTTGACAAGAACTTTAAAGGAGCTATTCCTTTATGGTTTCACAGGTGGTGGCAAGTTCATGGTCTCGTTAATGAGATCATCCCTGAGGAAGTTCAAGAAGCTATAAGATACTACTCCACCGTCAAGAAGTTAACCCAGCAAGAAGCCCTATTGCCAATAACACTCCACTTCTTTGCCCATTACAAAATCTCGTGGATTTTGAAATGGAAATATGTTCTAAGCCAGAGCTGTATTTCTAGACAGTTCTCTGTTAAGTGGTGGGATAAGTTCGACTTCTCCAGAATTCGAGCCCTCCTAAAGGCTTAATTCCCAATGAAGACAAAAGCTATTCCCTATAGCCCAAGCTTCAGTGTCCCAAGTTCAGGCTCAACCTCCTGAGCCCATTAAGAAGTCTCCTCAAGTTCCTAAGCCAGGATCTTCTACCTCCTCTAGGGCAAAGAAGCTCTTTAAGAAAGACCTCAAGCAATTTGCTTACAATTTTATGTAGCAATTTATTGAAGCCAGTGATGATGAAGAAGATGAAGAAGAAGCCTCTACAGTAGAGTCTTCCATTTACTTAAGTCAGATAGATCCATTCCAAGATGCTCAAGACCCATATGATGGGTATGATTTCTGAAGTGCACAGTGCCCGCTCCTGTTGGCACAAGAAGACAGAAGTAAACAGTGTCTTGTCGGCCACTCGACAAAGTACTATTTATGAATAGTGACTTTTTACACTATTCACCTAAGTTTCACCTTGATTTCGGTGCGATTTATAAAAGCAGAAGGAATCTGCTTTTAGCTACTTTCGATGCACGCCTGACAGCACTAAGCACGCTGGTCTCCAGTGATTCCAGCACTCAAGTCTCACTCCTAAGTCTATTTAAGAAGTCGAAGTCTGAAGTTCAAGGCAGAGCTTATTCGAGAGTTCACTAAGAAGCTAATCCATGAACCATTGTAATAGCCTCTCAAAAAGCCAAACACTTGTAATGTCTCATTCCAATGTTTCTATGTCTAAACTTGTAATCATCAGAGCAACTATGATCTAAGTTCATTTGTAAGTTTTATCAAGTTTATTTTAAATCAGGCATTACTTTAAGTATATCATGATCTTTGAATATTCTGTTGTTTTATATTTAGATTTTGATTTTGAAGTACGTATACTAATCACTATGTTCACCTATGCTCACCACTTTTTTGTCCACTCCACCATTTCTACTCTTTACTTCTAAGTTACTTTAAGTTACTATGCTTACCTAACAAATCAGCCTATAAGATGAATCCAAGGGAGCACGAAGAGTTGCAAAGCCAAGTTGATGAGCTGATCTCCAAAGGCTTGTGCGAGAAAGCATGAGTCCTTGCGCCGTTCCAGCACTTCTTGTACCAAAGAAGGATGGCTCATGGCGTATGTGCATTAATAGCAGGGTTGTCAACAAAATCACCATCCGGTACTGTTTTTCCATTCCACAGTTGGATGATCTCCTATATTAGCTTCATGGGGCCACAATCTTCTCAAACATCAATCTTCGCAGTGGATATCTTCAAATTCACATGAGAGATGGCGATGAATGGAAGATAGCGTTCAAAATGAGAGATGGTCTTTATGAATGGATGGTTATGCCATTCGAACTATCTAATGCTCCAAGTACTTTTATGCGCCTTATGAATCATATTTTCAAACCATTTATGGGTCAATTTGTTGTTGTTTACTTTGATGACATCTTAGTTTACAGCAAGTCTCAAGAACAACATATAGGCCATCTTCATCAAGTTTTACAAACCCTGTGAGAACAAAAGCTGAATGTCAACTTGAAGAAGTCTCATTTCTGCACCAATAGCCTTGTGTTCTTAGGCTATGTTGTTTGCAAAGAATGAATCATGATGGATCCAAGCAAGATAGAGAGGCAATCACCATCTGGCCTACTCCCAAGTCCCCCCACGATATAAGAAGCTTTCATGGACTTGCATCATTCTATCGACGGTTCATCAAAAGATTCAGCACCATCATTGCACCTATCACGAAATGCCTTAAAGGAGGAACGTTCAAGTGGATGGAGGAAGCCCAAAAGAGCTTTGAAATTCTCAAACAGAAGGTAACGAGGGCCCCAGTCCTTACACTGCCAGATTTCTCCAAGGTGTTCGAAATTGATTGCGATGCCTCTAATTTGGGGATTGGTGGAGTTCTCAGTCAAGAAGGTAAGCCCATTGACTTTTTTAGTGAAAAGCTCAATGAATCTCGGAAGAAGTATTCAACTTATGACAAAGAATTCTATACTCTTGTTCGTACCTTGGAGCATTGGAGTTATTATCTACTCCATAAAGAGTTATACTTCATTCTGATCATGAAGCTTTAAAGTATTTGAGCATCCAACAAAAACTCAGCAAGTGACATGCAAAGTGGAGTGAATTCTTGCAAGCTTATTCATTCTCCATCAAGCACAAGTCTGGTAAACTCAATCAAGTTGCTGACGCCCTGAGTCGAAGACACTCTTTACTTAACACTATGCAAGTGCAGGTTTTGGGTTTTGAAGTTGTCAAGGAAGACAAGGATGATCCTGATTTTGGCAATATATGGAAGGAATGTTCTAATGGTCCTAACAACCATTTCTTGTTACAAGATGGTTTTCTCTTCAAAGACAATCACTTGTGCATTCCTCAAGGTTTGCTAAGGGAAGCCATTATCAAAGAAGCCCATGGAGGAAGCCTTGCTGGCCATTTTGGTAGAGATAAAACTTTAACTCTTGTGCAAGAACATTTCATTTGGCCCAAAATGGTGCGAGATGTTGTGCGACACTTGAAGCAATGCCAAATTTGCCACTGCGCAAAAAGTCATAAACAAAACACTGGGCTATACATTCCATTACCTATTCCTAATGCCCCATGGGAGGATGTTAGTATTGATTTTGTTGTAGGTTTACCAAGAACCCAAAGGAATAAAGATTTCCTTATGGTGGTGGTTGATCAATTCTCAAAGATGGCTCATTTTGTTCCTTGCAACAAAACTCTTGATGCATCTCATGTTGCTGACCTATACTTTAGAGAAATAGTCAAGCTTCATGGCATTCCTAAGGCGATAACCTCTGATCTTGATTCCATGTCCACCGGGCATTTTTGGCGTACTCTTCAGCTCTACTTATCAGCTCCAAACAGATGGTCAAACTGAAGTTGTTAATTAGAGTTTGGGGAATCTCTTGAGAAGCTTTGTAGGGAAGAACATCCGTCAATTCCCTTATAAATGGTCTACTAGCCAAACCACTGGTTGTAGCCCATTTGAGGCTGTCTGTGGTCTTAAACCCATTAGCCCTCTTGATTTGGCTCCACTTACTACTAATACTCAATTTAGTGGAGATGCAGATAAACGAACGAAGGAGATCAAGAAATTTACATGAACAGATTCGAGCTCATATTGAGAAGCAAAATGAGAAATACCGCAAGCAAGCAAATAAACATAGGAAGCCTGCAGCTTTCCAGGAAGGAGATTTGGTGTGGATTCATCTTTGAAAGGAGCGTTTTCCCACGAAGCGTCGGTCTAAACTTCTGCCTCGAGCTGATGGTCCATTTAAGGTACTTTGACACATTGGAGAAAATGCTTACAAGATTGAACTCCCTGGAGATTATGGAGTATCTACACCCTTAAATGTGAGTGACTTATCTCCATATGAAGAAAATGAAGAAATCGTGGACTTGAGGGCAAGTCCTCATCAACCGGGGGAACCTGACATGGGTATGTCCAGCCTAACTTGGGTATGCCCAGCAAGAGTCATGTAAAACTCTTGTCAAGTAAGCAAGGCCCAAACCCCAAAATGGAAGAAGAAGATTCGGCTGCAGCAGTCTAATGGGTTTCAGTCCATCATAACAAGACCAAAAGGTGTCCTTTTTGAGAGTTTCTTAGGTCCAAATTGAAGTTCAAGACGTTATCTTTCCATCCCAGCCAGTTTCAGTCTATTTGGATAAACATACAAAACGATATGACCGTTCTTAAACTAGTCGTTGGGTCCACTCCAAAAATCCGGGATGTTGTTTTCTTACTTTTGAACCATACCTTGTGCAGGTGCCTGTTTTGGGAATTGTCCCCTCGTCAGTCTCCTACCTTATTTCCTGAGCTGTTTGCTATGCCTATTTTGTGTAAGAATTGCAGCATGGTTGTCTTGCTTGTCCTGTGCTTGGAGGGTTGTTCCAAGCTTTTTTAATACTTGTGGTTTGTGACAAGAGTGAATTAAATCAGTTTGGTTTGTGACGAGAGTGAATTCTTATTCTTGTAAATCCTGTATCTCTTTGGTGTTAACCTTAAAGTGGTGAAATTCCTATAGTTCTGTATCCTTGGGGTGGTGATAATGTATATCCCCTTGGTGTATCTCTTGGGTGGTGAACTCCTATCCTTAATTTCTTGTTCGTTTATTGAGTTTCTTGTTCCTCCATTCCAACCCGGTATCAATATGTATCTATATGATTAAATGTATTGTGTTGTATTTAAATTAATTATTATTTTGGTAATTAATTTCACTGTGATGATATAGAATTATGGCACCTCGACGTTACCCCGTTCGTAATGAAAACTACGATAACTATCGTCATGGCAACCATGATGACGAATTTCCACCTCCACCTCCACCATTTAATGATGAAGTGAATCTGGCCTTAGCACAATTTATGGCTGAAACTACTAGGCAGTTTGCCGAAGTAGGAAGTAGTGACAAGAATTCCACAGCTTGTCGGCCGATTTGAACAGGCAGGTTGCTCTATGCGCGATTTTGCTAGCCAACAATTTCGCCCATTTGATGAAACACAGGTACCATTAGTAGCTGAAGCCTAGATTACAAATATCCAGCTATTGCATGAGACACTTGGATGTACGGATGAGCAAAAGGTTAGGTACACAGGACTAAGAATAACTGATGAAGCTGCAAGATGGTGGAAGTCTAAGAAAGAACTCTTACGAATAGAGTTGGGACTTAGAGTTGTTATCCCTTGGGATAGGTTTGTAGAAGAATTCAATGGGTGCTTCTTTCCAAGGGCACAAAGGCAGATGCGGGCCATCGAATTCCAGAATCTGGTACAAGGTACTATGACGGTAGAACAATATTCCTCTACGTTTATTGAACTAACAAGGTTTGGCCTCAGCCTCAACCTTAATCCTCTTATTAAGGAGAGAGTTATGTGTCATGAGATCAAAAACTTTGTCAAACTGGTCGATATAGCATCGGTTGTCGAAAGAGGAATTGTCCATTGGATGCCCCAGGAGGATCCCGACCCCCAGGAAACAATTTCCCACTAAGGCGACCCGACCAAGAAAGGGTGTATACTTTAACTCTGGTTGAGGTAGACGAAGAAGAAGAAGGAGGTGATAACGGTGTTGTGATAGGTACCATCTTTTTGTTTGGTATCCTTGCGTGTACTATTTTTGATTCAGGAGCTACACATTCATTCATTTTTGAAGCATACATTAAATTGTGTCACGTTAGCACACAACCTTTAGTACAAAATCTTACGATTGAAACCCCTGGAGGAAAGAAAGTCGTATGTGATAAAATAGTAGAGAATTGTCCAATCAATATAAAAGGAAAGAACCTACCCATCAATCTATCAGTGTTTAAACCTCTAGGATATGATGCAATCCTAGGCATGGACTGGTTATTAAAGTATTATGCGGGTATAAACTGTAGAGAGAAGGTAGTTGTTTTTCAATTACCAGGTGTTGAAACATTTAAATTCAACGGATCTTGTACGCAAGCTACTCCAACGCTACTTTCTGCAATACAAGCTACAAGGAATATTCGACAAGGAGCATCAGCATAGACCTCAACAGAAAACTGAAGAAGAACGGCAGCAAGTGATTGAGTTTAGTAGTTCCTCATATAAAATTATTGACTCTAGAGATATAGTAATATCTAGAAGACAAAATTGTTTCAAGCACCGACAAAACCAGAAGCGCCCCTTGTTTCAAAGAGAGGAAAACGGGTTATTCACATTTCATTTCATAGTCAGAGGCAAATTGAAAGCTAAGAAGTGGTAATTCTAAGGATTCCCCCAGGGGAAAATAGAGCTTAGCATATGTGACGGCGAAACCAGAAGAGGAGCGTAAGTTGGAATATATTCCAGTGGCATGTGATTACCCAGACATGTTTGCTGAAGCTGCGACAGGATTGCCACCTAATCGTGAGATTGAGTTTACCATCGACTTGATTCCGGGAATCCAACCTATTCACAAAGCACCTCATCATATGGAGCCCGCCTAGTTGAAACAGCTGAAGGAACAACTCCAAGAACTTTTGGACTGAGCATTCATACGCCCAAGCGTATCATCATCGTGGGGAGCACCAGTATTGTTTGTCAAAAAGAAAAATGGGACTTTGTGGCTATGCATAGACTACCGGGAGCATAGCCGAGTTACCATAAAGAATAAATATCCTCTACCAAGGATTGACGACCTGTTCGACCAACTAAAGGAAGCGAAGGTATTCTTGAAAATTGACCTTCGATCGGGATACCATCAACTTAAGGTAAAGGAAGAAGATGTGCAAAAGACGGCGATCTGAACGAGGTATGGTCATTACGAATTTCAAGTCATGCCTTCTGGGGTGACTAATGTACCGTCGGTATTTATGGATCTAATGAATCGTATTTTCCATATGTACCTCGATTCATTCTTAGTAGTTTTTATTGATGATATTTTAATTTACTTGACTAATCATCAAGAGCATAGGAAGCATTTGAAATACTAAACGTTCTAAGGGAAAAGCAGTTATTTGCTAAACTCAAGAAGTGCAAATTTTGGATGGAGAAAGTTTCATTCTTAGGGCACGTTATCTCAAAAGATGGAGTAGCAATTGATCCTAGCAAAGTTGAGGCTGTCGTCAACTGGGAGTGGCCAACCAATGTCCATGAAATCCGCAGCTTTCTTGGATTGGCAGGTTACTACCGAAGGTTCGTAGAAGCTTTTTCCAATCTTTCTGGCCCTTTGACCGCCCTCACTAAGAAGAATGCTCATTTTCAATGGAATGATAAATGTGAAGCAAGCTTTCAAGAGCTGAAAAAGAGGTTAGTATCTGCACCTATCCTTGTACTACCAAGAGAATCTGAGAAATTCGTAGTTTTTAGTGATGCATCTCTTAAAGGGCTAGATTGCGTGCTCATGCAACAAGATAAAGTTATAGCTTACACCTCTAGGCAGTTGAAGGACCATGAGAGAAACTATCCCACTCATGACCTTGAACTGGCTGCTGTAGTTTTTGCTTTATAAATCTGGAGGCATTATTATCTTTTCGTGAGAAGGTAGAAATTTATACCGATCATCAAAGTCTAAAATATATCTTCTCGTAAAAAAAGAATTGAATATGAGGCAGCGTAGGTGGTTAGAATTGTTAAAAGACTACGACTGCTATATTATATACCATCCAGGGAAAGCAAATGTAGTTGCAAATGCTTTGAGTAGGAAATCGCAGAGTGCATCAACAAACTCAACGCCTACCCCTAACCAACTCGCCAAGCAATTTGGGAATGATCTAGCTGGATGTGGCGCCAAGTGTGAAGGATGCCGTCCTAGCAGCTCTTATTATCCATCCATTAACTGCTGACAGAATTAAGGCTGCTCAAGAGAACGACCTAGGATTGCAACAACTAATGGAGAAGGCGAGCCAAGGTAAAGCTCCAGGTTTCCATTTCACTAACGATGACCTTTTTAGAACTGGTGATGCCAGGGTAGCCATACCTAATGTTGCAGAATTGAGAAAGTACATACTCAATGAAGCACATAAGACTAGATACACCGTACATTCGAGAAACACGAAAATGTACCAGGATTTGAAAAAGGAAAAGCTGAGTCCGAGGTATGTCGGTCCCTTTATAGTGACGGAGGTCCTAGGTCCGGTCACCTATAGAGTCGAATTACCATCTAACCTAGCTGGTGTACACGACGTATTTCACGTTTCCACACTACGAAAAATACGAGCACGACCCGTTACACGTAATCGACTTTGAACCTTTACAAGTTCAAGCAAATTTGAAATATGAAGAGAAGCCGGTGCAGATCTTGGATCGAAAAGTACAACAACTGAGGACAAAGACAATACCTCTAGTAAAAGATCTATGGTAGAACCATGAAGTAGAAAAAGCTTCTTGGGAGTTGGAACAAGAGATAAGAAGCAAATACCCGTATCTATTCCCGTGAATCACTTTGAAGTAGGTATGTTTAATACTTTCGTGATTTATGATGCAGTATTTATAATTAAATAACTTTTATTTACTATACAGTAGTAATTGTATTTAATATAGTTTGCAAGTAGTAACTATAGAAACATACCGTAGTCGGTATGTCAAGCCCATAAAATAGATCATGGTACTATATAAAACCAAATACCAAGGTAAATATAGTATGATTTGAAAAATATTATTTTCTTACACCTTTTTTTGGTAAGGAGGATTATTTAGTAGGACTTAATTTTAAACCATACATCCTATTGTTAAATACCATGGAGTTAAAACAAAGTTGAAAACTCAATAGATCAAAACCACACCCCAAAATCAACCAGAGAGAGGGTTCTCAGTCTTCCGCAAAGCCATATCTTAGTAACTTTGAAGATGATTAAGGTAAGTAACATCTCTGCTTGAATTTTTTCTTACTTAGTGTAAACTTTTGATTAACATAGTTTACAAAATTTCGGGGAGGAAATTCCGATAAGGTGGGTAGGATGTAACGTCCAGCAAATTCAAGCTTCTAAGAAATCATTGATATTGTTGAGGAGACAATAACCATAGGTTTTTATAAGCAAACCTAAAACCCCTAAAAAACATAAAGATCAAAACCTAAAAGTAACATTTAAGTTTTAAACTTTGATTGAACCAAAAATAGGTCAAATGAACTCAGATATAATTGATTCAAAGACCGTTGTGCTCACAAAAGAAAGATCTATCATATGGCAAAAGTAACTAAAAAGTCCACCAGTTGACTTTTTGACCCGAGCCTAAATACAACTATCGAATTAAACGAAAAACTATCAAAGAAAAATATCACCATGTTCCTAGAACATTTTTGTGTAGAAGTCAAGAGTAATGATGAAAGAATAAAACGAACTCGAAACTTTGACTTATTTTAGCTTATTAGACAGAAACTTTGACTTAATCGGAACTAAGTCAAAATGAACTTGAAACGAGTTGAACGAAAAAGAGAAAGTGTTTGTCTTGAAGTCTTCTATCTACCCTCAAAATTTTATGTCAATCAAAGTCGGTTTGGCCATCGAAAAGTAGGTCGGAGTAAGTTGCCCTCCATTTGGACGAAAATTCTAAAATTCAAATAGACAATAAAGTAAGGACTAGTTTACAAGATATTATCTAATAAGTTAGTTCTTTTATTGCATTTTGCACCTTATACCCCCTACTTTCCTTCTATAAATAAACATGCAAGACTCTTGGTCTTTACACACAAATGATAGACAACTTTCATCAAAGCTTGTACTTTAGTTTTTCTCTCCCTCTTTCTCTCCTTCTACCACACAGCCACTTGGGTGTTCTTGAAGGCTTTTCTCTCCAAATCAACTTGGTAAGTGATCTTGATGCATGGAGTGACTTCTTGGATATTCCTAAGAAAGCGTTTGATTCACTTCCACTATATCGAAGAAAGTTTGAACGTGAAACTTTCAAAGGAATATCTTATGAACCACTTGGCATCTCCTTCTTACTATTTGATTTCATTACTTGTTTTATGAGTTTTTTAAAGACCCAATAAGCTTAAGAGATAAAAGAATCAAAGTAAAGAGTAATATAAACTACTTTTTCATTTCATTGTCCTCATGACTTCATGAGTTGATCATATTTATGTTTCCTTTTTCATTTTATTGTCCTCGTGACTTCATGAGTTGATCGTATTTATATTTCCTTTTACATTTCATTGTCTTCATGACTTTCATGAGTTGATCGTATTTTCTCTTATTGTCCTTATGATATATTTTAATCCTTCAAGTTCATATTTGGTGGTATTGGTCATATAGCCTCGTCATCAAATTATGAACTAAAGTTTTAAGATTGTTATAAATGATCGTCTCAAACATAATGAAGTGATGAATAATAATAAATATAAAGAGATGAGTCTATAAATAATGATTTGTTTGATAAATAATTGATATATATGTATGGATGGATTTTTATGCAAAAAAAGAAGGCTAAGGAACTACACGGAGAAGAGTGTAAGTATGGATGTACTTACTGATGAATGATTCTATGTTTCATTAGGATTGTGTGGTGTGTGTTCATTGCATGTGGTTGTTCATGCATTACATGTTGTGTCCAATTAATATAACGGCTGATGAGATACCCAACAACAAGCTGATGTAGTAGCAAGTGGAAGGAAGGCTAATCAATGGACCTAGGGGGTTCATAGTGACCCAGGGGAGTCCAAAGTTCTAATATATAACTAATGCTGGGACTGGTAGGATTCCAGTGCAAACAGGTAAGACTTTAAGTGTGAGGCAAAGGACATGAACGGGTTCGGATAACCTAAGAACAAGAGGTATGAAAAAAGATGATCATAAAACACCAAACTAAATAGTTATTACGATGCATATTCATACAACCATTGCATTTGCGTTCTTTATGAACTGTTATTAGTTTGATGGTAACTTAGATATGAAAGTGGATGCCTCACTTGTTTGTCTATGCAAATATGATAACGCTATATTTGCATAGTTACTGATGCAGATCAGGAGGTTGAAGGCATGGACCCAT
>JAJPGS010000636.1:67500-90000 GCA_028654335.1 Alnus rubra
ATCCCTTTGGCAGTAAAAAATTGCAATGCCTCAGGAACAGAAATTCCTGGCCACGGCAACAACACGTCTTCAGGATTCGAAACAAGCCCATCGCGCCTTCCGGTTGGCAAAGTATAATTGGGGCCTCCGGCAAGAGCAACAGCGTCACGGGTCGCCAAAGTAAGAATATCTGCGCAAGAAACGGTTGAAGGGCATGCAGCCTCTAATCTTTTCTTGGCGTTATCAATAACTTCATATCCTCTTACAGTCTGGTTTGGCCCAGCATCTTTCTCCGATGCCTTCTTACTGGTGGAGTCTATTAGTATAGATGCATCGCAACCCTAATAATATATTCTATTAGTAAATGTAAAAATAAAAAATAAAAGAATTAATTTAACAATGCTTAAAGGATTTGAGTAGGAATTAATATATATATATATATATATATATATATAACTATTAATGCTTACTCTGACAAAACAATCATGAAAATGCATGCGAAGCAAGGCTGCGATTATGGATGGATCTCTACAGAATTCATTTTGCACTACTTGTTGCACAATTGATTCTGCTTGCGGGCAGCTAGATCTATAGAAACCTACGTGTAGGTCGGCCAAGACAAAAGGAAGATGGACAAAGAGAAACAGTAGGAATGACATTTTCATTTGATACATCGATCTATGTCTTGTTGGGTTTCGGCTCCGGATTTGAGAGGATATATAGACGAAGAGATCGGAAGAATGGAAAATAACAGTTGGCATCACATGCAACATCAATGGTGGCTAAAAATGTGATAAAAATATTGTGTAGAATAATTATGTGATAAAAATGTGGGAAGGATAATTGCCCTTAAAGTTTGTTTCTTTATTAAAAATAAGCCTATTATATTCACAATATTCTTTCATACCAAAACAAATTAATTAGGGAGGCCTACCATCATGTTATAATGGATAAAGATACTGAGAAATGTTTAGTGTTTATTTTTTGTCTAATCTTCGTATAAGAGATTGTCAAATTTACCATTGAATGTCTATATGTAAGTCCCATAAATTTGATAATGAATTTATCAAAAAGATGAAGAATAGTCATTGGGCTATAATAATGATAATAATAATATTCTATGACATTAAACAAATCTGTAACAAATGAATAGATTGAAAATATATAATGATAATAATAACAATAGTAATTGTTAACTATTGTTATATTATTATCACTATATTATATACGTTAGTGGCTATATATGGGCAAGCAACAATAAATCAGTTATGATCACGGACGCCCAGTAAAAATGAAAATAAAAACAAAACAAAAATAGATAAAGATCACGGATGAGGATGGCAAGTGGCCAAACGTCCATGTCAAGTAATTTGATCATTTTTAGTCGCATTTTTTTAGTCACGAGGACAAGTCCAGCAAGTAAATCGAAAACATATTGGCCCACTAGGCAATCATGTATTGAAAAGTTTACACAACCGTTTGGTTTGCGGAATAAGTACTCTATTAAAAAATGAAATAGTTATTAAAAAGAATAAAAGAGAGCGGAATGAAATGACTATTCCTACTCCTACTCTTTAGTTTGGTAACAACTCATATACTTTAATTGAAATCCAATCAAAATTACTAAAAAAAACCCCACATTATTTATTAATTTTTTTAAAAAATAAAAAAAGTTATATAAAAAAACTCAAATTATTAAAAAAAAAAAATTGAAAACCAATAGGTGACCAGCCAGCCATATTCTAAGGTTTTTTTTTTTTTTTTTCGTTTAAAAGAAAATGAGAGAAAGTATAAAATAATGAGTGGTTTTTTGTGAAAAATGTAGTCTATTCATGTAGGAATAGCTATTCCTCTAATTTTTTAGAGGAATAAGTATTTCTCTTTGTTAATTTGTGATTGGCTGCATTTTGTTTGATAAAATTACTATCATGTAATGTTGCTGCTTTCACAGGGATGCCGTATATTTCAGAGTCTTCAGATATTCAAAGTTTATTTCTCTAAAGATGGAAATAGCCTTATTATGACAAGTTCAGTGTCACAAGCATGAAGAAGGCTATTTTAGAAGTTCTAGGAAGATTCTGCACAGATTCCAACTCAAATAAGTCGGATCCCAAGATTCTGTTCGGACGGCCCTATCTAGAATTCGGACGCTTTTCAGTTAGCAACATTCGTCTGGACGACGTGGCAATACTGTTCGGATGCCCATCAATGTCAAAAAGCTTCGAATAGTTCACGTTTGCATATGTCTGGACGTCATAGCAACACGTTTGGACGCTCTTCAGAGTTCCAGAAGAATCCTGCGTTCAAGTGCATCCTTCCGGACGATGTGGCAATACCGTCCGGATACCAGTTAGTGTTCGACAACTAAAAGGATTTCCTTCGCAGACACAGATATGAGAAGACAGTTACAACTGTTCGGACGAAAGGTCTACACCGTCCGGACGCTATCCTTGGTAAGACAAGACGTGAAGCAGATTTGCAACCGTCCAGATGTCAGGGCAACACCGTCTGGACGCCAGTCCTTATTATGGTAATTGGGTGCAGCAGAAGTGCAACTGTTCGGACGCTAGGGCAACACCATTCAGACGCGGCCTTATTCAGGAAAGATAATCAACAATTTATGGAAAGCCGGTTGCACAGTTCACCATTCGGATGACCTCAACTTGTGTCCAGATGTCGTTTAGAGAAAACCGAATTAGACTCAATTTAGGTCTTCTGTAGCCTATATATAGACGCCTCTAGGCATGTATTATATATAGAATTCAGTATTGAATTCTCTATACCTTAGAGAAGTTGTTTAGAGAGATTTGAAGATCTGCTAACTCTCTAGTTGTTGCTAGTGTGTGATTTGATCAACTGTGAAGTCTATCTTATAGAGGAGCCCTAAGGTAAAGGATTCCATTGAAAACCCTTTCAGGTAGAAGACTTGGTTGGAAGGCGTTCATGTATAGGTATATGTTAGAGTTCAAGGTACGTATGACCACTGCATTAGGGGTATGTAAGTGCTACTGCTTTGTAACTATCTCTATCTTCTAAATAGTGGAAATCCTGGGTTTGGTTGCCCTAAAGTTGTTTTTCTCTTAACTGAGTTTCCACTTCGTCAACAAAATATTTGTCTCCATTAAATTCTGCATTTAATATTTTGCTGTACATTGTACACACACACACGGTTAATTAGAAGTCATTTTTATTTTTCAATTAGTATTAGAGCTTGGTACACTCTGAAATGATTTATTTCCTGAGTGTGATCCTTATCTTTTGTGACTTCTATTTTGTTTTTTTTTTATTACACATTTTATCATGAATTCTTCTAAGTTATCTAAAGAGAATTATGATATTAAGCTCTTTAAGGTTTTTGATAAATTAAAGAATGCTAAAAGTTTTAAAGTTTCTCATAAGCGCTTAAAAATGTGAAGCAAGAAAAATAGTCTTTGAATGTTCAATTATCTGAATTACATGTTTTGATTGACTATTTGAAATCTGAGAATACCATATTGCTTAATACTATTGATGCACTTGAAAATAAATTGGAAAAATTCTCTAGTGATAATTTGAAAAGCATGCTTTGTATTCAGACAGATATTTCTAACAAGCCTGATTTAATTATTGATGACTTGAGTGTTTCTACTTCACATGCTTTTGATTCTGAATCAGATTCTATTGTTATTAAGCCTGTGACAGTAGATACAGCTTGTTTAAAAAATTCTTGGTTAAATAATCATATGATGCCAAAGTCCAAGGAATCAGGAACTTTAGGTAAGTTTGTTCATCCTTGTCATAATTGTGAGAAGATTGGTCATATTAGACCAAATTGTTATTTATTGAAATCTCACAAGCCTTGGATTAAGCAGGATGCTCTGAGGAAAGGTAAAATTGAAAATTCTTCCTCATCTAAATATGTTCCTGCGCATAGGAGACATATAAAAGGTAAGGGCAATATTATTTGTGAGAATGCTAACCTTAAATCTGTAGAGATTGTCAAAAAGCATTCCAACAAAAGAAGCCTGCCCACCTGTCATCACTGCGGCAACACCGGTTACATCCGACCCAAGTTTCCACAGCTCCAGGCGCACAAGACGAAGGTTCTGAGAAAACTGCCAACAAAAGTTACATCAAGCACTCTACCTTCGACGGCACATTAGGCTCCACGGCATTTGAAGCAATTTGTTCCTACCAATCAGAGTGGCAAACCAAAGAAGAATAAAATCAAAGCGCTCCAAGAAAAAGCCACATAAGCCCAATAACAACCATAGCTATGAGGGGTTGTTGAGCCTGATGCAAGGTATACTAAAGAGAATGTCCAGCATGGACAAGACCCGCAAACTACCTCCACAGGTCAAGCAGGTATGAGTCAAGAATGATGAGACCCTTCAACCCTTGTGATGGAGATCAAGGCACCGCTTCAAAGGATCTCGTTCAAGTACAAAATTTGGCCGGTTACGAGAGCACTAGCAAAGAAGTTCAAGGATGTACTCAACGGACTCATCCAAGAGTTATGGGCTCAAGCAAATTCGTGGAGGCCCATTGAGCATGATCCACGTGGGCAACAAAGAATCGTCACCTTGATTCAAGTTCTAGAAGGATCCGGTCAAGGCTAAGAATTGGCAAGAAATATTTTGGGTCTATTCTAGAAGAATCGGATTGCATGGCTATTCTAGGCACCACTTTCTTTCCTTTTATGTTGTCTTTTGTTTCCTTCTATATGACTCTAAGCGTCCAGCTCTTCTTTCCTATTCCAACTCTTTTTTTTTTAGGTAAGTAGGGATTTATTTTGGCTTTGATTAGGAGGGTGGGCGTCCAGCCTTTATTGCTTTATATGTCTTGTGTGTTTTAGGAAGGTAAGGATTTCTTTCCATACCCATTTTTTGGCTTTAATTAGGTTTTCTATGTTAGGGTTTTTTTTTTTTTTTTTTTGTGGGTAATGTTCAGCCCTTTAAATAGGTGCATAAGCAATGGTTATCTTGCTGGCAGGAGAGGACTATGTAATATTTCTTTTTGTGGTATGAATTTTTTTATTAATTAATCCAAAAACAAAAAAGAGAATTCTTGTGTTAATTATCTTTTTTAAGCTATTGTTAAAGTCCTATTTAGTCTGTACGTTTTGAATAAGTTGATTACAACATCAACTAAATATGGAATATAATATATTTTCATATATTTCAACATCCTCCCTCAAACTCAAGGTGGAAGATTCTGGAAGCTTGAGTTTGCAAAATAAAAACCGGAGGCCGGTGGTGAAGACTGACGGATGCCGCTGGAGGGGACAAGCGGCTGGCGAAGGCTGGCGGGCGGCAAGTGACAGTTGGTGGTGAAGACTGACTTGGGACTGAAGTTGGAAAAAGAAACCTTTTTTTTTTTTTTTTTTTTTTGAAAGACGATCGATAAGCACGGTGGGCCTAGAACTGATCGTGGCAGACATTGATTATTCATAAAACTTGTGAGGTTTATTCTTTTTGGTTCTTTGAAGAACTACGCGAACTTATCGGGATTTCCCGTGGCGTTCATCTCGACTTATCAAACGGAGTTTCCACCACCGCTTGTGGCGTCTTCCATATACCGAGGTTCTTGTTTGTCATAAACAACGGGTAAAGGTCTTCCATTCGAATCTGTCCATAGAACGATCTTGGGTTCCTTTTCGTTGTTGGGTCTCGTTATTCTTGACGAGGTTCACATCACCTTGAGGGGGAGTGGACTCACCTAGTAAAGGTGAAGTCTCACCATGCCTAGGATTTTGGTTCCTAAATCCAAGTGCATGTTAGGTATGTTTGCATTACATTGTTTATCATGTCATTTTTTATCCATGCATTGCATTCTGGTTGAGGAATCATATATTTTATCTCCCATATTCTCTCTTGTTATCTTGAGAAATTTCTGCAGGTACTATTTAGGGATGATAGAAAAAGCACATCAAACTGTTGTTTTTCTATCTTGGTAAATTCTAAATCATTCGTGTGAACATGATTGATTTTATCACACGGCTAGGAAGTGTTTGTGCATTTATTTTTCATCTAGCATGTTTTTGTTGTTTTTCTGTCTTCTTTTTCAACATTAAAAAAAAAAAAAAAAAAAAGGGAGAGAAGCTGCAATTTTTTTTTTCTTCTAATAGCTTTTCAAATATTGTATGTGCTTTTTCTTGATATCTCAATTCATTGTACGTTGATTGAATATGCTTATATATGATTGAGAGTTTATGCCTGATATCCGCTACGTTTTCCTGTGCATCTTAATGTTAGATAGTTGCTTTTTTCATGCAATGAAAAATTGTGCACTATCCAAAGTTCCCCTAAAGTACGTTTTTTTTACTCTCTGATTTTTACCTTCTGGAAATTCTGATAAGTGAGATTTTTTTTGCTATGATGGTCAAATTGACCAACTCGCTAGTTGAACCTAGAGCCTAAAAAATCTAACATTTTTTCTAGGTTGCAGCACTAAGTGATAAAAAGCATTCAAAAATGAATAAATATGGATAAACAAAAAAAATCCACTGCTTTTGTGCTATAAATCTGTAACACCCCAAATTTGAGCTTGCAAATTCGTAAGCAGAAACCTTCGGTTTCCACGTGACATAACTACATCAGAGATAAACTCTCGCAGCGAAATATATATTTTTTTCTATAGTCTTAGGAATTGATAGCATAACACATTAGAGTTGACTGAAATACCTCGGTAGTTTATTAAAAATTACTTAGGTTTATCTTTACATGCCATATGCACACTAGGTGTATCAAAATTAGTGCCACATACAGCCCATAAGCATATAACATAAAACATGCCAAACATGACATCGTTATAAATATTTACATGCCATAAAACAAGATACACATAAATACAACTAGTAATTTCTAAACTAGCCACATAATAGTTCAATAATGGTTTCAAAAACCATCAAAACTGGCATATGGGTCCATGCCTTCATTCTCCAGATCTGCATCAGTAATTATGCAAATATGACGTCATCATATTTACATAGACAAACAATTGAGTCATCCATTTTCATAACTAAGTTATCATCAGATTAATAACAGTTCATAAATAATACAAATGCAAAGGTTGTATGAATATGCATCGTAATAACTATTTAGTTTGTGTTTTATGATCATCTTACTTCAGTCCTCTCGTTCTTAGCTATCCGAACCCGTTCATGTCCTTTACCTCACACTTAAAGTCTTACATATTTTTACTGGAATCCTATTGGTCCCAGCATTAGTTATATATTAGGACTTTGGACTCCTCTGAGTCACTATGAACCCCCTGAGTCCACTGACTATCCTTCCTTCCATTTGCTACTGCATCAGCTTGTTAATGGCTATCTCATCAACCGTGAAAAATTGAAATGACTTCTAAAAGTAAAGTGTGTGCATAAGTGTCAATAAAAATTAAGGCACAGCGGAAAGTAAATGACACAGAGATTTTTGTTGACGAAGTGGAAACTCAGTTAAGAGAAAAACCACTCCGGCGCAGCCAAACCCAGGAATTCCACTATTCAGAAGACAAAGCTAGATACAAGATAGTAACACTCACATGTACCGATGCAGTGGTCGTATCTTGATCTCTGACGTGTAACCCAACACGACCGCTTCCCAACCAGGTTCACCTACCTGAAGGGGTCTTCAATGGAACTCCTTACCTTAGAGCCGACCTCTAAGATAGACTTCGATTTATAGCGCAACACACTTGAAAAACGGTTCTAGAGGAAATAACACGTCTCTGAGCTCTAATGGAATTCACATCGAATTCTTGCAGCTCTAAGTGCCCAAGGACCCCTATTTATAGTCTGGGGGTCAGAATGAGCATCAGGCAAAATAAGCCTGTGAGCCGTCTGGACAGTGCACCATGACCGTTCGGACGGACAACTATGCGACAGGATTTTTCAAATTTTCGCGGAGAAATCTTTCCTGTATAAGAACATCGTCCGGACGGGATGGCTCGATCGTCCGGACGGACGCACGTCCGCTGCAAGTAATTTCCATAACAGGCTTCGCGCGTCCAAACCAAGGGGCAGGAGCGTCCGGACGGCTAAACATCAGCACGCAATTTCCATATCTGATGCGTGTGCGTCCGGACCATAAGGAGGAGACGTCCGGACGGCTGAAGTCGAATCGTCAGTTACCATATACGATGCACCAGCGTCCGGACCACAGCTGTCAGATGTCCGAACGGTTCATTTTGAACTGCTATTCTTGCCTTACGGAGATACACGTCCGGACGGTATACCACATCGTCCGAACGGTTGATTGATCTTCCTTTTCTTGGAACTTGGAAAGAATCAGTGAACCGTTCGAGAACTGATAGGCGTCCAGACGTGCTGCAGAAACATCCGGACAGAGCAAGCTGGCACAGAAGCTTCTTGATATAGTGAAGTGTCCGAACGGAAGAAGCACGTCATCCGGACGGATGATGCTGGAGTGTCTGGCGTCCGGACGGGATGACACATCGTCCGGACGGCTGACAGGGAACTTTGAAATTCTTCTGACTTCACTCTAAACAGTGGAATCCCTGTTTGCAGCATCCTTACATATAAGTGATTTTGTCCAAACACAGAATGAGGCCAAAATACTAACAAACTCCCCCTTTGGCCATTCTGGGACAAAAAATCACTTGACCGGTTTGGAAATACATTCCCGGTCCAAAATGAAAATTACTCCCCCTTTTTGTCACAAAGGGACAAAGGGTAAACAGAGTAATAAAAACTAACTGTCATAAAAATTACTCCCCCTAACGGTCTCAGAAGGACCCGGGAAACAAATTAATATAGGTTCAACAGTTGTTCATTTACAAAGACTGAAAAGAATTGCTGAAGAAAACCTCCGAAGAGCGGGAGATCAGCAGAGTTAGGACTGTCACAAGGATAGTAGCACATGCAGTATTTGTCTGAAAAACTAGTCATAGAGCAAGTCAATATTATGAGAACATGGAGGTGATAGATAAGCATACCATAGACACAAGTTACCCTGCCAAAATAAAGAAGATAGCCTGCTCAGCTCATGTAAAGCGTGTGTGTGTGAAGACTCTTATCCATAAGGTTTGCGTTTTACAAAAAATGACAAGAAACAACCAGATTTTTAAACAAGAGAGAAGGTCAAAGATACATAAGCCAAAAGTCAAACCCTATAACTTGCTAGGGCCTAGACACCCTCATCTGATACACTTCCCCTAAGTGACAGCACATATTCAGTTTTACTTGTACCATGAAGGACAAGGTAAAATTTTTACTTGCTCATAGAGGGCAAGGTAAAATGAAGCACATAAGCAGTGATTAAACAATTTAAAGCACAAAACTTTTGATGAATTACTGCTTGTTACTTATGATACTGCAGTCTGTAGGGAGTGCCAGAATTTATAGGTGCTAGGTTCAACTAGCCTGTGGTCATTTTTGGCCAAGAACCTCTTCTCTTATCCAAAAAATCTAGGAGCAAAGAGTCAGAGAAGGAAAAATACGCACCTTCGGGGAGTCTAGGATAGTGCATGAGGTCATCACATGAGACAAGTTACTATCAAACAGAACAAAGAGCAGGAAAAACTTTTGCACAAGTCAGACTAATGTTCTCACCCACATGTAAGCATAATATATCAATGCTCAACAAACTAGTAAGGCAGAGAGTATACACGAAATAGCTGACATACCTTGTGAAAGACTTAACCTACTACAAAAAAATCCCCTTTGCCCCCCCCCCCTTTTTTTTTAATACAACATCATGCTATCAGAGGACAAAAAGTTCATCCTAGCATGGAAACATCATGTCTAGGACATGGCACAAACACCAATGGCTTTTCAAAGAGACTCAAACCTGCTACCATCAAGAGGTTTGGTAAGAATGTCAGCCAATTGATTTTCAATGGGGATGAATGAGAGTGATACTACCTCGGATTCCACAAGATCACGAAAGAAATGATGCCTGATGTCGATGTGCTTGGTCCCAGAATGCTTAACAGGATTCTTGGAAATATTGATTGCACTAGTATTATCACAGTTGATAATCATAGTATCTTGAGAGAATCCGTAGTCCCCTAACAATGTCTTCATCCATAATAATTGGGTACAACAGCTACCCGCAGCAATGTACTCAGCCTCAGCAGTGGAGAGAGATATGGAGGCTTGTTTCTTGCTCATCCAAGCTACAAGATTGTTCCCCACATAGAAACATCCTCCTGAGGTGCTCTTTCGATCATCAGCATTTCTAGCCCAATCTGCATCAGAGTATCCTGCAACAACCAGATTTGTTTCTCTAGAATACCAAATGCCATAAGAAAGGGTATCATTTACATACCTGATGATACGCTTTACTGCAGTAAGGTGGGATTCCTTAGGATTGGCTTGAAAACGAGCACAAACTCCCACACTGAAAGCAATGTCTGGTCGGCTGGCTGTAAGATACAGGAGGCTCCCTATCATGCTTCTGTAAAGGGATGGGTCAACTGATTTTCCTGCAAGATCACTGCTAATCTTGATACTGGTGCTCATGGGAGTGCGAGCACGACTCTTTCCATCCAATCCAAACCTTTTGACCAGATCCTTGCATATTTAGATTGAGAGATGAAGATGCCCTCAGCAGTTTGCTTGACTTGGAGACCAAGGAAGTAGTTCAGCTCACCAATCATGCTCATTTCAAACTCTTGCTTCATTTCTTCAGAGAACTCATGTGCAAGAGAGTCTAAAGTAGCTCCAAAAATGATATCATCAACATATATTTGAGCAATCAGTTTATGAGTACCTTGATTTCTGATGAACAAGGTTCGATCAGCTTGCCCCCTTGCAAAACCTTTGCTTAAGAGATAAGTGGTGAGATGCTCATACCATGCTCGAGGCGCCTGTTTAAGCCCATAAAGAGCCTTCTTCAGCTTGTACACATGATGGGGATGATGAGGATCTTGAAAACCCTTCGGTTGTTCCACATAGACTTCTTCTTGAAGAACACCGTTCAGAAAATGCACTCTTTACATCCATTTGGTACAATTTGAAATCAAGGTGACAGGCAATAGAGAGAAGAATTCGAATGGATTCTAACCTGGCAACCGGGGCAAATGTTTCATCAAAGTCTACTCCCTCTATCTGAGTATATCCATGTACAACAAGACGGGCCTTATTTCTAACCACAGTACCATGCTCATCAGTTTTATTTTTGAAGATCCACTTCATTCCTATGATATTCTATTCTGCAGGGCGGGGAACCAAGGTCCAGACATCATTTCTGGTAAACTGATGTAGCTCTTCATGCATTGCAGATACCCATCCTTCATCTTGTAGGGCTTCATCTACTTTCTTGGGCTCTGTCTGAGTAAGATAGCAGCTGTAGGAGACTTGATTTGCTACTTCATTTGCAGGCTGAATGACTCTGCTTCTTAATCTGCGCCCTTCATCTAAATTCCCAAGAAGCTGCTGAGGAGGATGATTGAGCCTCACTCGTGATTGCCTAGGAGGATTAGCTGGAATATCCTCATCTTCGGAAGTAATGGGAGTGGAACCCGAAGTGGTAGAGGAAGATTCATCTAGAGATTCTTTTGAAGGGGGTTCAATGATACCAGTTGGAGCTGCTAAAGAATCAACTGAATCAATCTATTTTTCTTCCCCGTTGATAGATCTCTGAACTTCTTCATCATCAACAATCACATTTATTGATTCCATCACAGTCTCTGTTCTTTTGTTGAAGACCCGGTAAGCTCGACTGTTTGTGGAATATCCCAAGAAGATACCTTCGTCACTCTTGGTGTCAAATTTCCCCAGATTTTCCCTGTCACGAAGTATATAACATTTACTCCCAAAAGTTTTGAAATACTTCACTGTGGGTTTCTTACCTCGCCAAATTTCATAGGGAGTTTTGTTTGTTTCAGGCCTAAGGTAGACTCTGTTGATGATATGGTAGGCAGTGTTTACAGCTTCTCCCCAGAAGTGTTGAGCAAGATTCTTTGAGCGGATCATTACACGAGCCATCTCCTGAATTACCATGTTCTTCCTTTCCACAACTCCATTCTGCTAAGGAGTAATAGGTGAGGAAAATTCCTGCTTGATTCCATAAGAGAGACAAAATTCTTCAAACTTGGAATTTTCGAACTCTCTTCCATGATCACTGCGGATTCTCATAATCTGGCAATTTCGCTCAACCTGAATTTTCTTGAACAAATGCTGAGCTACATCAAAAGCATCAGATTTTTCTCGAATAGGAATGGCCCAAGTAAATCGAGAGAAATCATCTACAATAACCAAAATATATCTTTTCCAACCTAGAATAGCAGTTCTAGTGGGACCCATGAGATCCATGTGCAGTAATTCTAGATTTCTAGAAGTACGAATACCTGAGGTCTTCTTATGAGCAGCTCGAGTCTGTTTCCCTAGCTGACACGCCCCACAGACTCCTTTTTCAGTTTTCTCCATTTTGGGCAGGCCTTTAACATCTTTGCCTGCAATTTTGAACATATCGGAGAAATTGAGATGCCCTAACCTCTGGTGCCATAGCTCACTGTCATCTATGGTTGCTTTGTTGCAGAAGATCTGAGGGTTTGCAGTCAAACCAGCAAGGCCGTAGCAATTGTCAGCAGTTCTTTCTCCTCCCATGAGCCATCTGCCACTGCTGTCAAATATATTACATTCCTTCTTGGAGAATTGCACCACCAAGTCACTATCACAGAACTGGCTGATGCTGAGGAGATTCACCTTGAGCCCTTCAACATACAAGGCTTCTTGAGATGTTCCGAGGCCTGGGATGTCGATGATCCCTTTACCAATGACTCTGGATTGGCTCCCATCTCCATAGGTGATTCGCCCGCCTTTTCCCATCTGAACTTCTTTGAGCAGAGTCTTATCACCTGTCATGTGCTTAGAACAACCACAATCCAAATACCACAAACAAGTATCAAGAATTTTTAGTGCAGTATGAGAGACTAAACACAGATTATCTTCCTTTTTAACCCAGACTTGTTTGGAAGATTTTTGATTGTTAACCAGGACAAATTTTAGCTCATTAGGGGTGAGGGATGCTAACTTCCCGCTAATGAGTTTCATTTGATCACTCAACAGTCTAACTTGTTCTTCCAAACCTGGTTCATCTTTTCAAGGGATCAGGGTTTTTTTCCAAGGTTTCTGAGACCTAATTTGAAAACAATTTGAACGAGTATGACCAATAATAACATAGTGATTACAACAAGTAGGTATAGATTGACTTACCATTTTTCCTTTGGACCAGATTGAGTATGAGACATGATAGGCTTAGTAAACATGGTTCTATGCACATTCATATCATGAGAGATAGAAACAACATTATCCATATTCAATTTAGACATGATAGAAGTCAAAATAAAAACACTCAAGAAATTAATCTTCTCAGAGTGTACCAAGCTCTGATACCAATTGAAAAATTGAAATGACTTCTAAAAGTAAAGTGTGTGCATAAGTGTCAATAAAAATTAAGGCACAACGGAAAGTAAATGACACAGAGATTTTTGTTGACGAAGTGAAAACTCAGTTAAGAGAAAAACCACTCCGAGGCAGCCAAACCCAAGAATTCCACTATTCAGAAGACAAAGCTAGATACAAGATAGTAACACTCACATGTACCGATGCAGTGGTTGTACCTTGATCTCTGACGTGTAACCCAACACGAACGTTTCCCAACCAGGTTCACCTACCTGAAGGGGTCTTCAATGGAACTCCTTACCTTAGAGCCGACCTCTAAGATAGACTTCGATTTATAGCGCAACACACTAGAAAAACGGCTCTAGAGGAAATAACACGTCTCTGAGCTCTAATGGAATTCACACCGAATTCTTGCAGCTCAAAGTGCCGAAGGACCCCTATTTATAGTCTGGGGGTCAGAATGAGCGTCAGGCAAAATAAGCCTGTGAGTCGTCCGGACAGTGCACCATGACCGTCCGGACGGTCAACTGTGCGACAGGATTTTTCAAAATTTTCGCGGAGAAATCTTTCCTGTATAAGAACATCGTCTGGACGGGATGGCTCGATCGTCCGCTGCAAGTAATTTCCATAACAGGCTTCGCGCGTCTGGACCAAGGGGCAGGAGCGTCCGGACGGCTAAACTTCAGCACGCAATTTCCATATCTGATGCGTGTGCGTCCGGACCATAAGGAGGAGACGTCCGGACGGCTGAAGTCGAATCGTCAGTTACCATATACGATGCACCAGCATCCGGACCACAGCTGTCAGATGTCCGGACGGTTCATTTTGAACTGCGATTCTTGCCTTATGGAGATACACATCCAGACGGTATACCACATCGTCCGAACGGTTGATTGATCTTCCCTTTCTTGGAACTTGGAAAGAATCAGTGAACCGTTCGAGAACTGATAGGCATCCGGAAGTGCTGCAGAAACGTCAGGACGGAGCAAGCTGGCACAGAAGCTTCTCGATACAGTGAAGTGTCCGGACGGAAGAAGCACGTCGTCCGGACGGATGATGCTGGAGTGTCTGGTGTCCGGACGGGATGACACATCGTCCGGATGGCTGACAGGGAACTTTGAAATTCTTCTGACTTCACTCTGAATAGTGGAATCCCTGTTTGCAGCATCCTTACATATAAGTGATTTTGTCCAAACACAGAATGAGGCCAAAATACTAACAAACTGTTATATTAATTGGACACAACATGCAATGCATGAACAACCACATGTAATGAACACAAACCACACAATCCTAATGAAACATAGAATCATTCCTCAGTAAGTACATCCATACTTACTCTTCTTGGTGTAATTTCTTAGCTCATTTTCTGTCATAAATAAATATATACAAAGAAGATAATATATTCATCAGTCATTTTTCCAATATTAAAACTGTTTATTTTTACATCTATTCATTCATCGTTTTTAGTCATCCATATTAAAAGGTATTTTAGAGCAATTATGATTATCCACAAGAATTGTAAGTGTAAAACAAGACAATAACACGAGAATATAAATACTACAACAATTCGTGTTTAAGCACCGAAACACAGCATAGTGCTTTTGGTGACATAACACTTAAACATGAATCCTAACTGGATGATATTATGATGCAAAGGATAGGGTAATAAGGTGTATAACCAATCCTGTAGGAATGCAAATGAATGATGATAAAATAAATAAGCAAAGGGATAGGGTAATAAGGTGGTATAACCTGATGTAGATCAAGGGACCGCTTCGAAGGATCTCGTTCAAGTACCAATTGGGCCTGTTACGAGAGCACGAGCAAAGAAGTTCAAGGATGTACTCAATGGACTCATTCAAGAGTTATGGGGTCAAGCAAATTAGTGGAGGCCCAATGAGCATGATCCACGTGGGCAACAAAGAATCGTCACCTTGATTCAAGTTCTAGAAGGATTCGGTCAAGGCTAAGAATTGGCAAGAAATATTTTGGGTCTATTCTAGAAGGATCGGATTGCATGGCTATTCTAGGTGCCACTTTCTTTCCTTTTATGTTGTCTTTTGTTTCCTTCTATATGACTCTAGGCATCCAGCTCTTCTTTCCTATTTTAGCGTCTTTTTTTTTTAGGCAAGTAGGGATTTATTTTAGCTTTGATTAAGAGGGTGGGCGTGCAGGCTTTATTGCCTTATATGTCTTGTGTGTTTTTGGAAGGTAAGGATTTCTTTCCTTACCCATTTTCGGCTTTAATTAGGTTTTCTATGTTAGGTTTTTTCATCCCTTTAAGTAGGTGCATAAGCAATGGAAAATGAGACATTGATTATTCATAAAACTTGTGAGGTTTATTCTCTTTGGTTCTTTGAAGAACTACGCGAACTTATCGGGATTTCCCGTGGCGTTCATCTCGACTTATCAAACGGAGTTTCCACCACCGTTTGTGGCATCTTCCTTATACCAAGGTTCTTGTTTGTCATAAACAACGGGTCAAGGTCTTCCATTCGAATCTGTCCATAGAACGATCTTGGGTTCCCTTTCATTGTTGGGTCTCGTTATTCTTGACGGGGTTCACATCATAACCAACCTTGTAGGAATGCAAATCAATGATAAAATATAGATAAATATACAAAAGGGATAGGGTAATAAGGTGGTAGAACCTACCCTGTAGGAATGCTAATGAATGATAAAATAGATAAATATGCAAAAGGGATAGGGTAATAAGGTGGTAGAACCAACCATGTAGGAATGATAAAATAAATATGCAAAGGAATAGAGTAAAAAGGTGGAAAAACCAACCCTGTAGGAATACAAATGATTGATAAAATAAATATGAAATAATGAAATCAAATAGTAAGGAAGAGATGTCAAGTGATTCATAAGATATTCCTTTAAAAGTTTCACTATCTTTTGAGTTTTTTGGACTTGATATAGCGGAAGTGAATTAAACACTTTCTTAGGAATATCTAAGAAGTCATCCCATGCATCAAGATCACTTACCAATTTGATTTGGAGAGGAAAAACTTCAAGAACTCTAAAGTGGTTATGTGGTAGAAGGAGAGAAAAAGGGAGAGAAAACCAAAACACATGCTTTCATGGAAGTAGTCTATGATTTGTGTGGAAAAACAAAGACCCTTGCATGCTTATATATAGACGGCAAGTAGGGGTAGAAGGTGCAAAATTTAATAAAATAATTAACTTATTAGATAATTTCTTGCAAACCAGTCCTTACTTTATTATCTATTTGAATTTTAGGATTTTCGTCCAACTAGAGGGCAGCCTACTCCGAGCAATTTTTTGATGGTCACACCTACTCCGATTGATGTGAAATTTTAGGGTAGATAGAGGACTTTAAGATTAACACTTTCTCTTTTTGGTTCGACTCATTTCGAGTTCGTTTTAACTCCGTTCTAGTCCAGTCAAAGTTTCTGTCTTTTAAGCCAAAATGTCTTTAAACTACTCTATGGTTTCACACTTGCTTTATTGATTTTTCTTTCTTGTCATGATTACTCTTTGTGATATTCTTCATTCACTAATACTTCTTGATTTTTATACATAAATGTTTCTAGAAGCATGGAGATATTTTTCTTTGACAGTTTTTCGTTTAATTCGACAGTTGAGTCTTTTAAGCACTGGTTTTGGATAAAAAAGTCAACTTTTACTAAATTGAATTCTGACTTCACAGGATTCAAGTATAAACTATATATATACTATATTGAGTAATTATAAGCCATAAAAACATATTTATCAAGCCTAAATTTAGAGGTTAAATTTCAACCAAAAGTGCCACTTGGCACCTAAATAGTCAACTATAAATCCAAAAAGTCAACCTGTGGACTTTTCACAAATTTTTATCATGTGATAGATATTTCTATTGTGAGTACAACGGTCTTTGAATCAACTAAATCTGAGTCTGTTTGACCTGTTTTCGGTTCAATCAAAGTTTAAAGCTTAAATGTTACTTTTACGTTTTTATGGGTTTTTAGGTTTTGATCTTTTAAGTTTTCAAAACAACTTTAGGTTTGCCTATAAAAACCTATGGATATTGTCTCCTCAACAATATCAATGATTTCTTAAGAGCTTGAAATTACCGAGCGTTACATCCTACCCACCTTATTGGAATTTCGTCCCCGAAATTTGTGAACTAAGTTATGCCAAAAAGAAAAATTTACACTAAGTAAGAAAAATTTCAAGCAAAGATGTTACTTACCTTAATCATCTTCAAAGTCACTGAGACATGGCTTAATGGAAGACTGAGGTAACCCTCTCTCTGGTTATGTACAGAGTTTTCAACTTTGCTTTAACTCAATGATATTTACAATTGGATTTAAGTCCTACTAAATAATCCTTGTTTTCTTTTATCTTTATCAAAAAGGGTGTAATAAAAGAATATTTTTCAAATCATACTATTTTTACCTGGGTATTTGGTTTTATATAGTACCATGATCTATTTATGAGCTCGACATACTGATGTGAACCCCGTCAAGAATAACAAGACCCAACAACGAAAAGGAACCCAAGATCGTTCTATGGACAGATTCGAATGGAAGACCTCGACCCGTTGTTTATGACAAACAAGAACCTCGGTATAAGGAAGACGCCACAATAGGTTCGCGTAGTTCTTAAAGAGAATAAACCTCACAAGTTTTATGAATAATCAATGTCTGCATTTTCCATTGCTTATGCACCTATTTAAAGGGCTGAACATTACAAAAGAAAAAAAGAAAAAAAAGTAAGAAAAAAAACCTAATTAAAGCCAAAAATGGGTAAGGAAAGAAATCCTTACCTTCCTAAAACTCACAAGACATATAAGGCAATAAAGGCTAGACGCCCACCCTCCTAATCAAAGCTAAAATAAATCCCTACTTGCCTAAAAAGAAAGACGCTAAAATAGGAAAGAAGAGCTGGACGCCTAGAGTCATATAGAAGGAAACAAAAGACAACATAAAAAGAAAGAAAGTGGCGCCTAGAATAGCCATGCAATCCGATCCTTCTAGAATAGACCCAAAATATTTATTGCCAATTCTTAGCCTTGATCGGATCCTTCTAGAACTTGAATCAAGGTGACGATTCTTTGTTGCCCACGTGGATCATGCTCATTGGGCCTCCACAAATTTGCTTGAGCCCATAACTCTTGAATGAGTCCGTTGAGTACATCCTTGAACTTCTTTGCTCGTGCTCTCGTAACCGGCCCAATTGGTACTTGAACGAGATCCTTCGAAGCGGTGCCTTGATCTCCATCACATACCAACTACGGTATGTTTTCATAGTTACTACTTGCAAACTATATTAAATACAATTACTATTGTATAACAAATAAAAGTTATTTAATTATATATACTGCGTCATAAATCACGAAAGTATTAAACATACCTACTTCAAAGTGACTCACGGAAATAGATACGGGTATTTGCTTCTTATCTCTTGTTCTAACTCCTTTTTCTACTTCATGGTTCTGCAATAGAACTTTTACTAGTGGTATTGTCTTTGTCCTCAGTTGTTGTACTTTCTGATCCAAGATCTGCACCGGCTTCTCTTCATATTTTAAATCTACTTGAACTTGCAAGGGTTCGAAGTGAATTACGTGTAACGGGTCGTGAACGTGTTTTCGTAGCATGGAAACGTGGAATACGTCACGTACACCGGCTAGGTTAGATGGTAATTTGACTCTATAGGCGATTGGACCTACGGCCTCTGTCATTAAAAAGGGACCGACATACCTCGGACTCAGCTTTCCCTTTTTACCAAACCACATGTGATGCAAACCAAGGAGCTGGACATGTTGATCATACACGTATGGAGCTGAAGTTTCACAAGACCCTTTGTCACCTCCTAGTGGCCTAATTACAAGACTTAGAGCCAAATGTTTCAAGGAAGCACTAAATGGGCTAATCCAAGAGAATTGGGCTGATTCTAAAAAGACCAAGATGGGCTCAAATAATAATCAAGGCTTAGTCCATGTCATCAAAGCAATTGAAGAGGATAATTAGCATGTAAAAACGTGACCAGCATGGTTTGACCATTAAAGGGTGTGAACTTGTTGAGTTTCAAGGATATTAAATAGGGGAATGAACTTGTTCTTTGCTGGTTATGTTAAATATATTCAATTTAGTCATTTAGTTACTTTTGGTTGCCTCTAGATGTCCAAGAGACTTAAAAACGTGGGGACTTGTTTATGTTGATGTTTGTGTTGCTTTTAAAGCTGTAGTTATGAATTTTCCTATTCTTGGAGGGTTGTTCCAAGTATATAGATGGGCATTACGAATTTTGTAAGATATATATATATATTTTTTCTTCTAGAAAACTATTACTATTGTGAGGTCTTGTGTTCCTCTTCGTTCTTGAAAGAACTCTTTGAACTTATCAAGTTAATCTTGTGGCGTTCAAACAACCAAACTTATCACCTTGATTCTTGAGAGATTCTTAGGTTTCTTGGTGTGGCGTTTCAATCCTTCGTAGTCTTGGTTTCTCATCTAGTTAGGTTACGGGTCAAGGCCCAACAAATCTTGTCTACACGATCTTGAGGTTTCAAACCATCATTGTTATCGGGTTTCATCATGATTGTTGGTGGAGTTCATATCATTTTGGTATCAGAGCCTTGGTTCTAAGGCAAGTTTGACTATCTTTTATTTATTTTTATTTCCTGTTCCTTGCTGTGAAAACAAAAAAAAAAAACAAAAACAGAAAAGAAAAGAAAAGAAAAAGTACATGATTCCAGTAAGAAAATTTCTTCATTTCTATCTTGTTTCTCACCTTATTCAAATTCTTGACCTCTTTGATAAGTTTTGGTTGTTTCTCATTTTTGAATTGCTGCTGGATTATTTTGAATTAGTTTCTTGAAGTACAACTAAGAACTAAGAAGACACAAAAGAGTGGAAAAAGGCAAAAGAGTGTGTGAGACCATAAGAGGGTAAAAGCAGTTTAGAGTGAAAACAGGAGTGCAAGTGTATCAATTCTTGAGTGAAACACGTGAGGGAGTGCTAGTGAGGATTCTAACCTTGTTTTGCAGATTCTAAACATGTCCAATAATCAAGAAGAGGACACAATCGAAGAATTTCGACAATCCGCATCTTCGAACCTCCAAATGCAAGCATTGTTAGGAGAGATGAGGCGTATGTTGAGGGCTGAATTAGAACCTATTCACGAGAGGTTGGACAGGGTAGAAGCAGAAACTCCTAGGGGACAACAACAAGACAATCCCAATTGGCAGCAAGGTGGGCATGTTCCGTGGCGGAATGTTGAGGAAGAGGCGGAGTTGGAGGAGTTTGATGAGCCATATTTGAACCGGGGCAGGTTTGACCGTGGGTATGGGAATAGAGAAGCTAGGATGGGTAGGCCGAGGAGGGATGATGATTTAGGAAACATAAAGATTAAAATCCCATCTTTTTAATGTAAAAATGATCCTGAAGCTTATTTGGAGTGGGAAACTAAAATGGAGATGGTGTTTGATTGTCACAATTACTCGGAGATGAAGAAGGCTAAGTTGGCTGCAATTGAATTCACCGATTATGCCATTGTTTGGTGGAATCAATTACTGATTAATAAGAGGAGAGAAATGGAGAGCCACCTATGGACACTTGGGAGGAGATGAAAATGCTTATGAGGAAGCGTTTTGTACCCAGCCACTATTATAGGGGATTGTATCAAAAGTTGCATTGGTTAACTATCATCAATAAACACTACTACGAACGAATCGAGGTACATATGGAAAACACCATTCATTAGATCCATAGATACTGACAGTGCATTAGTCACCCCAAAAGGCATGACTCGGAATTCATAATGACCATACCTCGTTTGAATCGCTGTCTTTTCCACATCTTCTTCTTTACCTTAAGTTGATGGTATCCCGATCGAAGGTCGATTTTCGAGAATACCTTGGCTTCCTTCAGTTGGTCAAACAGGTCGTCAATCCTTGGTAGAGAATATTTATTCTTTATGGTAACACGATTCAGCTCCCGGTAGTCTATGCATAGCTGCATAGTCCCATCTTTCTTCTTGACAAACAATATCGGTGCTCCCTATGGTGATACACTTGGGCGTATGAATCCTCTGTCCAAAAGTTCTTGGAGTTGTTCCTTCAGCTCTTTCAACTCAGCGGGCGCCATACGATAAGGTGCTTTGTTAATGGGTTGGGTTCTCTGGATCAAGTCAATGGTAAACTCAATCTCACGATCAGGTGGCAATCCTATCACAGCCTCGGCAAACACGTTTGAGTAATCGCACGCCATTGGAATATCTTCTAACTTACTCTCAGCTTCTGGTTTTGCTGTCACATATGCTAAGAACACTGATGCTCCTTGTCGAATATTCCTTGTAGCTTGTATTGCAGAAAGTATTGGTGGAGTAGCTGGTGTACAAGATCCGTTGAATTTAAATCTTTCAACACCTGGTAATTGAAAAACGTCTACCTTCCCTCTACAATTTATACTCGCATAATACTTAGATAACCTGTCCATGCCTAGGATTACATCATATCCTAAAGATTTAAACACTAATAGATTGATGGGTAGGTTCCTTCCTTTTATATTGATTGGACAATTTACTACCATTTTATCACATAGGACTTTCTTTCCTTCAGGGGTTTCAACCGTAAGATTTTGTACTAAAGGTTGTGTGCTAATGTGGCGCAATTTAATGTATGCTGGAATTCGATGGCCCGCATCTGCCTTTGTGCCCTCGGAAAGAAGCGCCCATTGAATTCTTCTACGTCCCAACTCTATTCGTAAGAGTTATTTCTTAGACTTCCACCATCTTGCAGCTTCATCAGTTATCCTTAGTCCTGTGTACCTAACCTTTTTCTCATCGGTACAGCCAAGTGTCTCATGCAATAGCTGGATATCCATAATCCAGGCTTCAGCTACTAAAGGTCCCTGTGTTTCATCAAATAGGCGAAATTACTGGCTAGCAAAATCGCTCATAGGGCAACCTACCTGTTCAAATCGGCCGACAGGCTGTGAAATTCTTGCCACTACTTCGGCCAACTACCTAGTAGTTTCGGCCATCAATTGTGCCTAGGCCGGATTCATCCCATCAATAAATGGTGGAGGTGGAGGTGGAAATTCATCATCACTGTCGCCATGATGATGGTTTTCGTAGTTTTCGTTACGAACGAGGTAACGTCGAGGTGCCATAATTCTGTATCATCGAATTAGATTAATTACTAAAATAATAATTAA
>JAJPGS010000636.1:95000-137500 GCA_028654335.1 Alnus rubra
AGTAGGGATTTATTTTAGCTTTGATTAGGAGGGTGGGCGTGCAAGCTTTATTGCCTTATATGTCTTGTGTGTTTTAGGAAGGTAAGGATTTCTTTCCTTACCCATTTTCGGCTTTAATTAGGTTTTCTATGTTAGGTTTTTTTCCTTGTAATGTTCAGCCCTTTAAATAGGTGCATAAGCAATGGAAAAGGTAGACATTGATTATTCATAAAACTTGTGAGGTTTATTCTCTTTGGTTCTTTGAAGAACTACGCGAACTTATCGGGATTTCCTGTGGCGTTCATCTCGACTTATCAAACGGAGTTTCCACCACCGTTTGTGGCGTCTTCCTTATACCAAGGTTCTTGTTTGTCATAAACAACCGGTCGAGGTCTTCCATTCGAATCTATCCATAGAACGATCTTGGGTTCATTTTCGTTGTTGGGTCTCGTTATTCTTGACGGGGTTCACATCATTTGGTATCAGAGCACGGTTTCTTGTTCAGGTTTGTCTATCCTTTAACATCTTTCATTCCTTTGTTTTTTCTTTAGCCGTCCACATCATTTATCTCTTCTTAGCCGAATTTCCTTTACCCTATTTGTTCAATCTTTGGTTGTCTTGTTGATGTCTAAACTATTGGTCTGGTCTCACATCTCTTAGTTATTTCAAAATCTTATTTCATTATTCTCAAAAGCTAGTTGCTAATCTTCAAAAAAAAAAAAAAAAGACTCGAAGAAGAAGACAAAAAGGAGTTCGAAAAAAAAAAAAAAAAATTCACTATTCTGTGCTTCCAAAATTCCAAACTGTCATATTCCTTTTAATTCTAATCTGAAAATTTCCATATTCCTTGTGTACAAATCTGAGATTCCTTGATTAGTTCTGGGTAAATTGTTCCTGGAAATTTTAAGTTGTTTGTTTAGTTTCAAAATAACAGAAAGAGAATTATCGAGTGGAAAAAGGCAAGAGTGGTGAGAACATCAAAGGGTAAAAGCTATATTCTTTTGAGTGAAACACGAGTGGAGAGTGATCCACATTCTTGAGTGTAAACACGTAAGGGAGTGATCGTGAGGTTCTTTTTTTTTTTTTTTTTCTAACCTTTGTTTTGCAGCAATCATGTCTCACGATAGTGGTAAGAGCATTGCCGAAGATGATACAAAATTGGCTGATCCGAAAGTGTTTATGGAGGCCATGATGAGTGAGATGAGGTGTGTGATGAAGATGGAGATGGAGCAGGATCACGAACGGATAGATCAGATGGAGAATAGACGTGAGGAGCAATCACAAAACGGTCGTAATTTGCGTAGAAGGGAAAGAGGATGAAGAGCGTTATGGGTCTGGTTTTGATGAAGAAGAAGATCGGGATTCCATTGTTAAAAATAGGAGACCTGGAGGAAGAATTAGAGAAGCTAGGAATCGCGAAGATAACAACTTGGGTGGTATTAAGATGAAGATTCCGTCCTTTCAAGGTATATCTGATCCTAAGGCATATCTTGAGTGGGAGAAGAAGATGGAGTTCGTGTTTGATTACCACAACTACTCCGAGACAAAGAAGGTAAAATTAGCCGTGATTGAATTTTCTGAATATGCTATTACTTGGTGGGATCAGCTTGTGATAAACAGGAGGCGGAATAGAGAACGCCCAATAGACACATGGGAGGAGATGAAAGTAGTGATGAGAAAGCGGTTCGTTCCAAGTTACTACTACCGAGAGTTGTACAAAAAGCTACAAGGTTAAGGAAAAGGGAGTCGAAGCGTAGAGGATTACTACAAGGAGATGGAGATTGCTATGATCCGCGCTAATGTAGAGGAGGATCTGGAGGCTATAATGGCTAGATTTTTACTTGGCTTAAACCGGGAGATCCATGATAAGGTAGAGATGCAGCATTATGTGGAATTGGAAGATATGGTGCATATGGCTATCAAAGTGGAACAACAACTCAAGAGAGGGAGTGGGACACGTGTAGGCCATAACTCTAGTTCTACCTCTTAGAAATCGAGTCATGCCAAGCCGCTGGACAAGTCACAAATGCCCAAACCCGAGCCCAAGTCCGCAACCACCAGCCACGTTCCTCAAGGTAAAATCGAAGCTTCTACCTCTAGGAATCGTGATATTAAATGTTTAAGATGTCAAGGCAAGGGCCACATCGCAAGTCAATGCCTAAACAAGCAAGTCATGGTGTTGCAAGCCAATGGTGAAATTGTGACCGATGATGAAGATTCCGACACCGACAATATGCCGCCATTGGAGGATGTTTCCGAGGAGTATTTAGCCCCTGACGCATTGACATTGGTGGCGAGGAGAGCATTGAGCTTGCAAGCAAAAGGAGTTGATGAAGTACAGCGGGAGAACATCTTTCACACTAGGTGCTACGTTAAAGACAAGGTATGTAGTGTGATTATTGATGGTGGTAGTTGTACTAATGTTGCAAGCACAATTATGGTGGAGAAATTGGGATTGCCCATGGTAAAGCACCCTAGACCGTACAAGTTACAATGGCTAAATGATAGTGGCGAGATAAGGGTGAACAAGCAAGTGTTAGTTGCATTTCAAATCGGTAAATACGAAGATGAAGTGTTGTTTGATATAGTACCGATGCAGGCGGGACACATATTGCTAGGGCATCCATGGCAGTTCGATAGGCAAGTGAAGCATGATGGCTTTACGAACAAGTACTCTTTTGTACTTAATCAACGATCAATCACTCTTGTACCCTTGACACCGCAGCAAGTATACGAGGATCAAGTGAGATTACAAAAGGAGAGTGATCAAAAGAAAGAGAGTGAGCAAAAGAAAAAGAGTACAAATCAGAGAGAGGCTGAGAAAAATGAGAGAGAAAAAGAAAATCAAAGTTCGGCCCTTGAGAGAAAATCAGAGAAAACAAAAGAATTTCTATGCAAAAGTGAGTGAGATCAAGCGAGCAACGTTTTCAAAACAGCCGATGATTGTACTTTTGTACAAAGAGGCACTTTTAAACACTAACGAACTTGACCTTGCTTTGCCTAGTTCTATTGTTTCTCTTTTGCAGGAGTACGAGGATGTCTTCCCTGAGGAAACACCATATGGGTTACCTCCAATCCGAGGGATTAAATATCTAATTGATTTTGTTCCCGGTGCACTCATCCCAAACCGACTAGCTTATAGGAGCAATCTCGAGGAGACAAAGGAGCTTCAACGGCAGGTAAGTGAATTGTTGGAGAAAGGGCACGTGAGGGAGAGCATGAGCCCATCAGCAGTTCCGGTCTTACTTGTACCTAAGAAGGATGGGACATGGAGAATGTGCGTTGATTGCCGAGCCATCAACAACATAACGGTAAAGTATCGCCATCCTATCCCACCCTTAGATGATATGTTAGATGAGATGCATGGTTCTTGCATATTTTCTAAGATTGATTTAAAAAATGATTATCATCAAATTAGGATAAAAGAAGGAGATGAATGGAAAACCGCCTGTAAAACAAAATATGTTTTGTATGAATGGTTATGCCTTTTGGTTTGACAAATGCTCCGAGCACCTTTATGAGACTTATGAACCATGTTTTGCGTGCATTTATAGGCAGATTTGTTGTTGTCTATTTTGATGATATACTCATTTATAGCAAAAACATAGACGATCATCTAGTACATGTGAAATTCGTTTTAGATGTGCTAAGGAAAGAAAGGTTGTTTGCTAATTTAAAGAAGTGCACTTTTTACACCGATAAGCTTGTATTTTTGGGATTTGTTGTTAGTGTACAAGGTATACAGGTTGATGAAGAGAAGGTACATGCAATCCAAGATTGGTCGAGCCCCACAAGTGTAGGTAATGTTCGTAGTTTTCATGGACTTGCTAGTTTCTACCTGCGGTTCGTGAAGGACTTCAGTAGCTTAGCTGCACCGCTTACCGAAGTGATCAAGAAGAACGTTGGATTTTGGTGGGGAGAAGAACAAGAGAAAGCATTTCAATTAATCAAAGAGAAGCTGACTGACACACCTTTGTTGTCTTTACCTAACTTTTCTAAAACGTTTTAAATTGAATGTGATGCTTTAGGTAATGGTATAGGCTCCGTTCTTATGCAAGAAGGACGACCAATATTGCTTACTTCAGCGAGAAACTCAGCGGGGCAGCCTTAAACTACCCAACTTATGACAAGGAGTTGCATGCATTGGTTCAGGCTTTAGAGACATGGCAGCACTATCTATGGCCTAAGGAGTTTGTGATTCACAGCGATCATGAGTCCTTGAAACACTTGAAGGGCCAACACAAGCTAAACATAAGGCATGCGCGATGGGTGGAGTTCATAGAGACGTTTCCATACGTCATTCGGTACAAGCAAGGTAAGGAGAATGTAGTCGCCGATGCACTTTCTCGCAGGTATGCCTTACTCTCCACACTTGATGCAAAATTGCTTGGTTTTGAACACATTAAAGAATTATATGCTGAAGACCACGAATTTTGTGAGGAATATAGAGCTTGTGAGAAAATCGCCTCTGGTAAGTTCTTTAGGCTTGATGGATTCCTATTTCGAGAAAATAAGCTATGCATGCATAACTGTTCTATGAGGGAGTTATTAGTGTAGGAATCACATGGTGGGGGATTAATGGGACATTTTGGAGTTGCAAAGACTTTAGCTATTTTCCAGGAACACTTCTATTGGCCTTACATGAAACGAGATGTCGAACGGATTTGTGGTAGATATGTCACAGGTAGGCAAGCTAAATCCAAAGTGCAGCCCAACGGTTTGTATACTCCTTTACCAATTCCTAGTGAGCCTTGGATTGATATTTCAATGGATTTTGTGTTAGGATTGCCTAGGACTAAACGTGGAAGTGGTCGTGGATAGATTTTCTAAAATGGCACATTTTATTCCATGTCACAACACGGATGACGCTTCGCATGTTGCTGATTTGTTCTTTAGAGAGATTGTGAGATTACATGGCATGCCTAGGACAATTGTTTCGGATAGAGATGCTAAGTTCTTGAGCTATTTTTGGAAGACTTTGTAGTGTAAGCTAGGTACTAAGCTATTGTTTTCCACTACTTGTCATCCACAAACTGATGGTCAAACTGAAGTAGTAAATAGGACTTTGTCTACTCTATTGAGGGCAATCATTAGAAAGAACATCAAAACATGGGAAGAATGTTTACCACATGTTGATTTTGCATATAATAGAGCTGTTCATTCTGCTACCAAATTTTTACCATTTGAAATTGTATATGGGTTTAATCCTTTAACTCCATTGGATTTATCTCCTTTACCTTTGACGGAGCACTTTAATTTAGATGGCAAAAAGAAAGCTGACTTTGTGAAGTAGATTTGTGAGAAAGCAAGACTCAACATTGAGCGAAGAACAGAACAATATGCCACACAAGCCAACAAGGGACGTCGCAACCTGGTTTTTGAACCCGGAGATTGGGTTTGGCTGCATATGAGAAAAGAAGGATTCCCCGCGAAAAGACGTTCCAAATTGCTCCCAAGAGGAGATGGTCCTTTCCAAGTCCTCGAGCGTATCAATGACAATGCTTACAAGCTAGATTTACCTGGTGAGTACAATGTAAGTACCACTTTTGATGTTACTGATTTGAGTCCTTTTGATGTAGGTGATGATTTGAGGGCAAATCCTTTTCAAGAGGAGGGGAATGATGGAGATCAAGGAACCGCTTCAAAGGATCTCGTTCAATACCAATTGGTCCGGTTACGAGAGCACGAGCAAAGAAGTTTGAGGATGTACTCAACGGACTCATCCAATAGTTATGGGCTCAAGCAAATTCGTGGAGGCCCATTAAGCATGATCCACGTGGGCAACAAAGAATCGTCACCTTGATTCAAGTTCTAGAAGGATCCGGTCACGGCTAAGAATTGGCAAGAAATATTTTGGGTCTATTCGAGAAGGATCGGATTGCATGGCTATTCTAGGCGCCACTTTCTTTCCTTTTATGTTGTCTTTTGTTTCCTTCTATATGACTCTAGGCGTCCAGCTCTTCTTTCCTATTCCAACTCTTTTTTTTTTAGGCAAGTAGGGATTTATTTTAGCTTTGATTAGGAGGGTGGGCGTCCAGCCTTTATTGCCTTTTATGTCTTGTGTGTTTTAGGAAGGTAAGGATTTCTTTCCTTACCCATTTTCGGCTTTAATTAGGTTTTCTATGTTAGGTTTTTTTTCCTTGTAATGTTCAGCCCTTTAAACAGGCGCATAAGCAATGGAAAAGTAGACATTGATTATTCATAAAACTTGTGAGGTTTATTCTCTCTGGTTCTTTGAAGAACTACGCGAACTTATCGGGATTTCCCGTGGCGTTCATCTCGACTTATCAAACGGAGTTTCCACCACCGTTTGTGGCGTCTTCCTTATACCGAGGTTCTTGTTTGTAATAAAAGAAATCCACTTAATTGATGTTTTGGGCTTGAAGATCTTCAGCCCATGTCTTTTAATTGATGTAAGCCTTTAGTAGGTTTAGGGTTTCATGGAGAGGTTTTAAAAAGACTTGTAGCCGCATTTGCTAGACAAGTTGACTTTGAATGAAGTTTTTTTTCTTGGAAAATTTTTCAGTTTTCTATACTTGTTCTTGATTGAACTAAGAACTTATCAAAGGCAAACCCTTTGTGGTGTTCTAACCAAGTCTAGGTTCTTAAAACAAGATTTCAATGGGTCAAGATCTTCTTGACTTGATTCTTGGCTTTCTTGGGTAGGTTTCAATTTGATTGTGGGTTCAAGGCAGTTCGATCCCACAGATTCACATCAAGATGGCATGCCAACTGGATGGAATTCATTAAGACCTTCCCTTATGTAATAAAACACAAACAAGGTAAGGAAAATATTGGCTAATGCATTATCAAGAAGGTATGCCCTTGTCTCTATTTTTAATGCAAAGTTATTAGGATTTGATTATGTTAAGGAATTGTATGCTAATGATGATGCCTTTGCTAGTGTATGGAGTATGTGAGAAAGCAGTGTTTGCTAAGTTCTATAGACTAGATGGGTACTTGTTTTGAGAGAATCGACTTTGCATGAGTTGTTAATAGTTTTATGCGTGAGTTGTGTGCGTGAAGCACATGGAGGTGGTTTGATGGGTCATTTTGGTGCAAGGAAGACTTTAGACGTGTTGCATGAAATTTTTTTTTGGCCAAAGATGAAACATGATGTGGAGAGAGTTTGTGAACTTTGTTTTAGGCTTGCATAGGTCAAGGAAAGGTAGCAATTCGATTTTTGTGGTTGTTGATAGGTCTTCTAAGATAACACATTTCATATCTTGTCATAATACCGATGATGCAACCTACATCACTGATTTGTTCTTTAGAGATATAGTACGGCTCCATGGTGTTCCTAGGAGTAGTGTCTGATCGTGATGTTATGTTCCTTAGCTATTTTTGGAAAGTCTTATGGGGAAAGGTTGGAACTAAGTTGTTGTTTTCAACAACTTGTCACCCCCAATTGGATGGACAAACCGAGGTAGTGAATAGAACTTTATCTACTTTGTTGCGTACTATAATTCAATAGAATTTGAAAAATTGGGAGGATTGTTTGTGTTCATTGAGTTTGCATATAATCGGAGTGTTCATTCTACACCTGATTTTTCACCATTTGAGATTGTTTATGGTTTTAATCCACTAACTCCTCTGGATTTGTTGCCTCTGTATTTAATGAAAGGACTATTTTGGATGGTCAAAAAAAGGCTGAGATGGTCAAGAAACTCCATGAAAGTGTACGGCAACACATAAAAGAAAAATGAGCAATAAGCAACCAAAGCCAACATGGGCCGTAGACAAGTCATCTTTGAATGGGTGATTGGGTTTGAGTGCATATGAGAAAGGAAAGATTTCTAGCCCGTAGTCAGTCCAAGCTACATCCTAGAGGGGATGGTCCATTTCATGTTCTTGAGAGAATCAATGATAATGCTTACAAGTTGGATGTTCCAGGTGAGTACAACATTAGTGCAACATTTAATGTTTCTGATCTTTCTCTTTTTGATGTAGGTGAGGATTCGAGATCGAATCCTTTTGAAGAGATGGAGAATGATGAGAATCAACAAACACCATTAAATGAAACATTGCATGTTCCAGTTGGGCCTATTACTAGAACAAGATCCAAGAAGAAAGAAGCACTTAGTGGACTGATTCAAGAGATTTGGGGTGATTCTAAAATGGGGCATTTCAAGCTTGGCCTAAAGGAAGATGAAGGTGTATTAAATTTAATCCAAGCTATTGATGGGAAAAATTTCCTTAGCAATGGAGTGGATTAATAATTGATTATGGTTTGAGCAGACGTGTAATTAATTGGTTGATTGACTTTCCAATTCCATACCAATTATTTGGCTGATTGACTTGCCAATTCCATATCAATTAATTGGTTAATTGACTTGCCAATTCCATACCAATTATATGATGATTCATTTGCCAATTCTATAACAATTAATTCGCTGATTGACTTGCCTATTATTAGTGCTAAATTTTAAGCTCCTATGTTTTTAATCCTTTTTTTTTTTTTTAATCTATTTTCTTATTTTTGAAATACATTAGTTTCATTTTCCTTATAGTGGGCATGTAGGGCTGAAAATGTTATAAATAGCCTGCACTCATTGTAATGAGGTATCATTGAAAGAAAATAAAAGAAAATGTGAGGTTTGTTTCCTCCATTGGTTCTTTAGAGAACTTGTGAACTGATCAAGTATTTTTTCCTTGTGGCGTTCAAATTTTATACCTTCGGTTCATGATTCAATTATAATAATTGGGTCGGGGTTTGTTACTTTTACCTTCGGTTCGCGTTTCATTTATAAACGTTGGGTCAGAGTTTTCTATCAAAAATATGAATTTTAGCTTTCTTAGGGCAAATATTAATATTCCAATATTGTTTGTTGGGTCTCAAAGCGTGTCGGTTGAGGTTCGCATCATTGTATCAAATGGATTAAAGCTAATTCTTCTTCTTTCGAACCCATCTTGAATATTGGGGTATTGCTCGGTAAATTAGCAAACTCAACCCAAGTGGATTGCCCATGACATTGTGATTGGCCTATTTGAAACTTGCAAGGGGTTTTTAAGACAAGGTCCACCATGGTGCTCATCACCTAGGGCATCACAAATAATATGTGTAAGACCATCGAGTGTAACGAACCCTAGGGCATCAAGAAAAAGTATATGAAAGACCACCGGGTGTGAAGATCCCTGGGGCATCAGAAAGATCATGTATAAGACCATCGGGTTAAAGAGTGATCCGGGCCAGCTGACATGGGTATACAGAATGTAAAGGCCCAAATTGAAGAAATCCTGATGTAGTCTAGAGAGTTCTAAAAACCCCTTGTAGCCATCAAATTATCCATCATTTCGAGACATGCCTAGGTCAAATTTTAAGTTCAGAATCATATCATTCCAACGAAAAAGGTTTCATTCCATTTGGACTTGCATGCCAAAAGTTATGACCATTTTAAGTAGAGTGGTTAGGCTTCTCGAGAATATGCATTAAGGTGGTTGTTTGTCCCCTTGTCTTCTACCCTAATTGATAATTCTTTTCTGTCATTATTACTTCTTTAGATGCTTATGTAATACTTGTGTGTGCAAGTATAGGTCAGATTAGAGCTTTGTGTTAAAACCCAACCTTTGGCTTGTAAGAGAAGAGTTCTCCTTGTAGCTCTGTATCTCTTTGGTGTGATCCTTAGAGTGGTGAGTTTCTAAAGTTTTGTATCCCTTGTTGTAATCCTTTGGGTGGTGATATTCTATATCCATTTGGTGTTATCTCTTGGGTGGTGAACTTTTACATTTCATTTTGAGTGTGAGTTTGTGTAGTTGTTTCCATCTCCATTTTTGTCCAGTATCAAATTGCTATCAGAGTTAATGTTGCCCAAAGTCTTGATTTCTATGGCTGTTCATGGTAGTCGCGCTCTTGCTAACCAACCCCCAGCAACTCGAGAAAGAGACCCGCGAGATATCTAAATGGACAACTTGAGGAGACAAATACAACAGCTCCATGAACATTTAGAACGTTATGAAAGCTTTAAGCATGGAGATGTTCATGATGATGTTGAACTTGAAGATGTGGAAGATCCTTCAGAAGGATTTGTCGATTGGGATTCTCCACCAACCTATGATATCGATATCAATGATGAAGATCTTATGGTAGGTTCTTTGCCATTTGATCAAGAGAAAGAATCTATATTAGATTGGGTTTCTCCACTAATCTACGATATTTATTTTAAGAAAGAGAAACCGCTGGAAAAGGTAAATCTCTCAAATAATATTGAAAATTTTGTTGATAAGAGTGCTACACATCATGTGCTTGATGAAATCCCTAAAAGTGAAGTCTTCACTTTCTATGTTTAAAAGTGAAGAGATCGTTGATCTTTTTTGGAAAATATTAAAGTCTCATAAACAGGAGAAGATGTGTGATAATTGTGTGAGGCTAGAGTTCTCTGAATCTAGAACGAAAAGTTTTTAAATTGATCATCGCAGTCTTGTGATGATAAGTGAAGAATTATTTCTTGTGGGATGTTACATTGTTTTGCTTTTGAAGAGAAAGGGATGGAATGGATTGATTGGGAATTCGAAGGATCGGGGCAAGAATCATCTGATTTCAAGGACGAATTCTCTCCAACCCGGTGAGAATGATGTGGGCCAGCTGATATGGGTATACCCAACAAGAATGAATTAACAAAGGCTCATGCATTAGCCCAATTAAGTCTACAGGCTCAACAAAATGTAAAGGCCCAAATTGAAGAAATCCTGATGTAGTCTAGAGAATTCTAAAAACCCCTTGTGGTCGTCAAATTATCCATCATTTCCAAGACATGCCTAGGTAAAATTTTAAGTTCAGAATCGTATCTTTCCAAGGAAAAAGGTTTTAGTCCATTTAGTTAGGCTTCTCGGGAATATGCATTAAGGTGGTTGTTTGTCCCCTTGTCTTCTGCCCTAACTGATGATTGTTTTATGTCATTATTACTATGAGGTTGAATAGAACAACACATATGTATACAGTTACAGCTAGATTGCATTGATGAGTTTTCATGCTAGACGTACTTATAAGCAGCCTATGAGGTTGAATGAAACAGGACATATGTATATGTTTACGGCTAGACTGCATAAGCTGTTTTAAAGGCATTAAGCTTGACTGTGCTTAGATCTTTGTATAGCTATGCTTGATGCCATTTGTTCTCTATAGCTATGGGCTTAAGCCATACTTGCGTTTTCTCTAAGAACCCATAGCTCTTTAATTGCTTTAAGCTCATAGGAAATTAATTCCTAAACCCAATCATTTCTAATTAATGAGCCACTTATGATGCGAACCTCAACCGACACGCTTTAAGACCCAACAAACAATATTGGAATATTTGCCCCAAGAAAGCTAAAATTTAGATTTTTTTTTATAGAAACCCCAACCCAACATTTATAAATGAAACGCGAACTGAAGGTACAAAGTAACAAAACCCTGACCCAATGATTATAATTGATAAGTTCACAAGTTTTCTAAAGAACCAATAGAGGAAACAAACCTCACGTTTTCTTTTATTTCTATCAATGATACTTCATTGCAATGAATGTAGTCTATTTATAACTTTTTCAGCCCTACGTGCCCAATATAAGGAAAAGGAAACTCACGTATTTCGAAAATAAGAAAATACATAATTGAGTACTAAAAACATAGTAGCCTAAAATTTAGCACTAATAATAGGCAAGTCGATTAGCCAATTAATTAGTATGAAATAGGCAAGTCAATCGGCCAATTAATTGGTATGAAATAGGGAAGTCAATCAGCCAATTAATTGGTATGGAATTGGCAAGTCAACCAACTAATTATTTGATATGAAATTGGCAAGTCAATCAACTAATTAATTGATATGAAATTGGCAAGAGAATCAGCCAAATATAATGTATGGAATTGGAAAGTCAATCAGCCAATTAATTGGTTTGAAATTAGAAAGTAAAAAGCTACTCTCTCCTTCTAATTCCACGCCTACTCAAGTCATAATCAATCATTAATCCATGCCATTGCATAGGAAATTACGCCCATATATAGCTTGGATTAAATTTATTACACATTCATCTTCCTTTGGACCAAGCTTGGAATGCCCCTTTTTAGATCACCCCAAATCTCTTGAATCATCCTGATGCGAACCTCAACCGGCACGCTTTGAAACCCAACAAACAATATTGGAATATTTGCCCAAGAAAGCAAAAATTCAGATTTTTGATAGAAAAGGTATAAAGTAACAAACCCCGACCCAATGATTATTATTGAATCGTGAACCGAAAGTATCAAATAACAAACCCCGACCCAATAATTATAATTAATCACGAACCGAAGGTATAAAATTTGAACGCCACATGGAAGAATCCTTGATAAGTTCACAAGTTCTCTGAAGAACCAATAGAAAAAAAAAGCCTTACATTTTTGATTCAATGATCCTTCATTACAATGAGTACAGGATATTTTATAAACTTTTCAGCCCTACACGCTCAGTATAAGGAAAATGAAACTAACGTATTTCAAAAATAAGAAACTAGATAAAAAAAAATGACTAAAAACATAGGAGCCTAAAATTTAGCACTAATAATAGGCAAGCCAAACAGACAATTAATTTGTATAGAATTGACAAGTCAATCAGCCAATTAATTCGTTTGAAATTAAAAACTAATCAGCCACCTTTTCCTTCTAATTCCACGCTCAATCGAGCCATAATCAGCAATTAATCCACACCATTTCTAAGGAAATTACACCCAAATTAATCCACGCCCAATTAAGCAAAATCAACCCCATCAATATCTTGGATTAAATTTATTACACCTACATCTTCCTTTGGACTAAGCTTGGAATGCCCCATTTTAGAATCACCTCAAATCTCTTGAATCAGCCCATTAAGTGCTTTTTTCATCTTCTTGAATCTTGCTCTAGTAATAGGCTCAACTGGAACATGCAATGGATCCTTTAATGGTGCATATTGATTCTCATCGCAGCTCATTAAGTGCTTCTTTGATGATCTTGAATCTTGCTCTAGTAATAAGCCAACTGGAACATGCAATGAATCCTTTAATAGTGCATGTTTATTCTTATCATTCCCCCTCTCTTCGAAACGATTCGACCTCAAAATTCAACTGCACCTTTTTTTTTTCCTATTCTTTTCTGACGTCTCTTAACTTTTTTCTTTTTTTTTTTTTTTTTTTTTTTTGTTTAACTTGGTTCATGAAACGAAACAAGAAAAAGGAATAATGAACACTAACGGAAAAAAAAATAATAAAAAATAAAAATTAGGATGATAACAAGAACAAGAACAAGAAATACTGAACAAAAAGGGAACAAGATAAGATGATCACAAGAAACAAAACATGCCTTACATTTTCGATTCAATACGAAAACAAACCTTACATATATTTGCTCCAAGAAAGTTAAATTCAGATTTTTGATAGAAAACCCCGACCCAACGTTTATAAATGAAACGTGAATCGAAGGTATAAATTAACAAACTCCGACCCAATTATTATAATTGAATTAGGAACCGAAGGTATAAAATTTGAACGCCACAAGGAAGAATCCATAACAAGTTCACAAGTTCTCTGAAGAACCAATAGAGGAAACAAACCTCACATTTTCTTTTATAACATTTTCAGCCCTACATGCCCACTATAAGGAAAAGGAAACTAACGCATTTCGAAAATAACCAAAAAAAAAATGGAAACCTAAAATTTAGCAATAATAATAGGCAAGTCAACCAGCCAATTAATTGGTATGAAATAGACAAGTCAATCAACCAATTAATTGGAATCAAATAGACAAGTCAATCAGCCAATTAATTGATATGGAATTGGCAAGTCAATTAGCCAATTAATTGGTCTAAAATTGAAAAGTCAATCAGTCATTAATCCACGCCATTGCTAAGGAAATTATGCCCAACTAAAACACGCAATAGATCTTGCTCTAGTAATGGCCCAACTGAAACATGCAATGGATCCTTTAATGGTGCTTGTTGATTCTCATCATTCCCCTGATCTTCAAAAGGATTCGACCTCGAATCGTCACCTACATCAAAAAGAGAAAGATCAGAAACATTAAATGTAGCACCAATGTTATACACACCTGGAAGATCCAACTTGTATGCATTATCATTGATTCTCTCGAGGACTTGAAATGGACCATCCCTCTAGGATGTAGCTTGGACGGCCTATGGTTTGAAAATCTTTCCTTTCACATATGCACCCAAACCCAATCACCCGGTTCAAAGATGACTTGTCTGCGACCCTTCTTGGCTGTGGTTGCATATTGCTCATTTTTCTTTTTTATGTGTTGCCATACACTTTCATGGAGTTTCTTCACCATCTCAGCCTTTTTTTTGACCATCCAAACTAGTCCTTTTATTAACTGACAAAGGCAGCAAATCCAAAGGAATTGGTGGATTAAAATCATAAACAATCTCAAATGGCAAACAGTCCTCCCAATTTTTCAAGCTCTATTGAATTATAGTATGCAACAAAGTAGATAAAGTTCTATTGATTACCTCGGCTTGTCCATCCGTTTTGGGGGTGACAAGTTGTCGAAAACAACAATTTAGTTTCCAATTTTCCCCAGAAGACTTTCCGAAAATAGCTAAGGAACTTAACATCACGATTAGACACAATACTCTTAGGAACACCATGGAGCCGTACTATCTCTCTAAAGAACAAATCAGCTATATGAGTTGCATCATCGGTTTTATGACAAGATATAAAATGTGTCATCTTAGAAAACCTACCAACAATCACAAAAATTGAATCAGTACCTTTCCTCGACATCGGCAAGCCTTTAATATCTACCCATAGAAATATCTACCCAAGGCGCACTAGGTACTGGCAAAGGAGTGTATAATCCATATAGTAAGACTCTAGATTTGGCCTGCCTACGTGTAACACAACTAGCACAAACTCTCTCCACGTCACGTTTCATCTTCGGAGAAAAAAAATGTTCATGCAACACGTCTAAAGTCTTGCTTAAACCAAAATGACCCATCAAACCACCTCCATGTGCATAACGCACAAGCAACTCATGCATAGAACTATTAGGCACACAAATTCTACTCTCTAAACAAGTACCCTTTGATGCGAACCTAAACCGACACACTTTGAGACCTAACAAACAATATTGGAATATTTGCCCCAAGAAAGCTAAAATTCAAATTTTTGATAGAAAACCCTGACCCAATGTTTATTAATGAAACGTGAACCGAAGGTATAAAGTAACAAACACCAACCCAATGATTAGAATTGAATCACAAACCGAAGGTATAAAATTTGAATACCACAAGGAAGAATCCTAGATAAGTTCACAAGTTCTCTGAAGAACCAATAGAGGAAACAAACCTCACGATTTCTTTTATTTTTATTCAATGATACCTCATTACAATAAGTGCAGGCTATTTATAACCGTTTCAGCCCTACATGCCCACTATAAGGAAAAAGAAACTAACGCATTTCGAAAATAAATAAAAAAGGACAAAAAACATAGAAGCCTAAAATTTAGCACTAATAATAGGAAAATCAATCAGCCAATTAATTGGTATAGAATTGGCAATTCAATCAGCCTATTAATTGGTTTGAAATTAGAAAGTAATCATCTACTTTCTCCTTCTTATTCCACGTCCACTCAAGCCATAATCAGTCATTAATCCACGCCATTGCTAAGGAAATTACGCCCATCAATAGCTTGGATTAAATTTATTTCACCTTTATCTTCCTTTAGGCCAAGCTTGGAATGCCCTATTTTAGAATCACCACAAATCTCTTGAATCAGCCCATTAAGTGTTTCTTTGATCTTCTTGGATCTTGTTATAGTAATAGGTCCAACAGGAACATGCAATGGATCCTTTAATGGTGCTTGTTGATTGTCATTATTCCCCCTCTCTTCAAAAGGATTCAACCTCGAATCGTCACCTACATCTAAAAGAGAAATATCAGAAACATTAAATGTAGCATTAATGTTATACTCACCTGGAAGATCCAACTTGTAAGCATTATCATTGATTCTCTAAAGGACTTGAAATGTGGTCATCCCCCTCTAGGATGTAGCATGGACCGCCTACGGGCTGGAAATCTTTCATTTCTCATATGCACCCAAACCCAATCACCCGGTTCAAAGATGACTTGTCTACGACCCTTGTTGGCTTTGGTTGCATATTGCTCATTTTTCTTTTCTATGTGTTGCCATACTTTCGTGGAGTTTCTTCACCATCTCAGCCTTTTTTTAACCATCCAAACTAGTCCTTTCATTAACTGGCAAAGGCAGCAAATCCAAAAGAGTTAGTGGATTAAAATGATAAACAATCTCAAATCAATGATGTGGGTTGCATCATTGATTTTATGACATAATATGAAATGTGCCATCTTAGAAAACCTATCAACAACCACAAAAATCGAATCGCTACCTTTCCTTGACATAGGCAAGCCTAAAACAAAGGCCATAAAAATATCTACCCAAGGCGCACAAGGTACGGGCAAAGGAGTGTATAATCCACGTGCCAAGACTCTAGATTTGGCATGCCTACATGTAACACATCTAGCACAAACTCACTCCACATCACGTTTCATCTTTAGCCAAAAAAAAAATGTTCATGCAACACCTCTAAATTCTTCCTTGCACCAAAATGACCCATCAAACCACGTGCTTCACGCACAAAGTCTATTCTCTCTAAACAAGTACCCATCTAGTCTATAAAACTTACCAAATGCTGCCTTCTCACATGCTCCATACACACTAGCAAAGTCATCATCATTAGCATACAATTCCTTAACATAATCAAATCCTATTATCTTTGCATTTCAAGTAGAGAAAATGGCATACCTTCTTGAGAATGCATCAGCCACAATATTTTCCTTACCTTGTTTGTATTTGATAACATAAGGGACCTCTATGATTTCCATCCCCTTGGCATGCCTTCTATTCAACTTACCTTGTCCTTTCAAGTGCTTCAAGGACTCATGGTCGGTATGTATGACAAATTCTTTTAGCCAAAGGTAATGTTGCCAAGTCTCCAACGCTCTCACCAATGCAAAAAGCTCCTTATCATATGTCGGGTAGTTCAAAGCTACCCCATTTAGCTTTTCACTAAAATAGGCTATTGGCCGATTCTCTTGCATCAGAATAGCTCCAATACTTATTTCTGAGGCATCACACTCAATCTAAAAAGTTTTAGAAAAATCAGGTAATGATAATAAAGGAGCACCACATAACCTTTCTTTAATCTCAATAAATGCACAATCTTGCTCACTACCCCATTTAAAACCCATGGATTTTTTTAACAATTTCAGTGAGTGGTGCAGCTATTGTATTGAAATCTTTGACAAATCGCTGATAAAAACTAGCCAAACCATTAAAACTTCTTACCTCCGTGATTGACACTAAGCGTGGGCCATTCCTTGATAGCCTGAACCTTTTCCTCATCCACCGGAACTCCTTTCGCGCTAACAACATAACCATGAAACACAACTTTGTCCAAGCGAAAGGAACATTTCTTTACATTGGCATATAGTTTTTCTTTTCTCAAAACATCAAGCACATAATGCAAATGATCAATATGCTCATCTAAGCTCTTGCTATACACCAAGATATCATCAAAATAGACCACAACAAATCTGCCTATAAACGCAGGCAATGCAAGATTCATTAACCTCATGAATGTACTTGGTGCATTAGTTAGACCAAAAGGCATTACCAACCACTCATACAAACCATATTTAGTTTTAAAGGCAGTTTTCCATTTATCACTTTCTTTCATCCTAATTTGATGATACCGACTTTTCAATTCAAACATGACACATGCAATTTGAAAAATTGAAATGACTTCTAAAAGTAAAGTGTGTGCATAAGTGTCAACAAAAATTAAGGCACAACAGAAAGTAAATGACACAAGGATTTTTGTTGACGAAGTGGAAACTCAGTTAAGAGAAAAACCACTCTGGGGCAGCCAAACCCAGGAATTCCACTATTCAGAAGACAAAGCTAGATACAAGATAGTAACACTCACATGTACCGATGCAGTGGTCATACCTTGATCTCTGACGTGTAACCCAACACGAACGCTTCCCAACCAGGTTCACCTACCTGAAGGGGTCTTCAATGGAACTCCTTACCTTAGAGCCGACCTCTAAGATAGACTTCGATTTATAGCGCAGCACACTTGAAAAACGGCTGTAGAGGAAATAACACGTCTTTGAGCTCTAATGGAATTCACACCGAATTCTTGCAGCTCAAAGTGCCGAAGGACCCCTATTTATAGTCTGGGGGTCAGAATGAGCGTCAGGCAAAATAAGCCTGTGAGCCGTCCGGACGATGGACCATGATCGTCCGGATGGACAACTGTGCGACAGGATTTTCCAAATTTTCGCGGAGAAATCTTTCCTGTATAAGAACATCGTCCGGACGGGATGGCTCGATCGTCCGGACGGACGCACGTCTGCTGCAAGTAATTTCCATAACAGGCTTCACGCGTACGGACCAAGGGGCAGGAGCGTTCGGACGGCTAAACTGATGCACACAATTTCCATATCTGATGCGTGTGCGTCCGGACCATAAGGAGGAGACATCCGGACGGCTGAAGTCGAATCGTCAGTTATCATATACGCACCAGCGTCCGAACCACAGCTGTCAGATGTCCGGACGGTTCATTTTGAACTGCGATTCTTGCCTTACGGAGATACACGTCTGGACGGTATACACATCGTCCGGACGGTTGATTGATCTTCCCTTTCTTGGAACTTGGAAAGAATCAATGAACCGTTCGAGAACTGATAGGCGTCCGGACGTGCTGCTAAAACGTCCGGACGGAGGAAGCTGGCACAGAAGCTTCTCGATACAGTGAAGTGTCCGGACGGAAGAAGCATGTCATCCGGACGGATGATGCTGGAGTGTCTGGCGTCCGGACGGGATGACACATCGTCGGACGGATGGAGCAGTAGACAGATGGGCGTCCGGACGGGATGACACATCGTCCGGACGGCTGACAGGGAACTTTGAATTCTTCTGACTTCACTCTGAATAGTGGAATCCCTGTTTGCAGCATCCTTACATATAAGTGATTTTGTCCAAACATAGAATGAGGCCGAAATACTAACACAATTCATCCAACATGTCATCTAGCCTAGCCCTAATGTTGTTGATAGCCTTGCAATCAACACACATTCTCCAAGCTCCATCCTTCTTAGGCACAAGTAGCACCAATACCGTACACGGACTCATGCTCTCCCTCACGTGTCCTTTGGTCATCAACTCCTCAACTTGCCTTCGAAGTTCCTTTGTCTCCTCCGGATTACTCCTCTAGGCTAGTCGGTTAGGAATTGACGCACCTAGTACAAAATCAATTTGATGCTCTATTCCTCTAATAGGTGGCAATCTAGTAGGCACATCATTAGAAAACACGTCATCATATTCCTGCAACAAAGAGACAAATACACTAGGCAAAGAAGATTCGTCAAGTTCGTCAGTATTAAAACATGCCCCTTTGTGTAAGAGTACAAACATAGGCATGTTTGTATAAAAAGCACTCTTGACATCACTCACCTTAGTATAAAAGCTCAATTGCTTTTATTTTTTTCTCTCATTTTCTTCTCTCTCTCTCTCTCTTTTCTTTTTACTCTCTTTTTCATCATCTTTTTTTGAGCTCTTGGCCTCACAATTTTTTTTTAACTTATTCTCTCTTTTCAATTTCATTTGATCTTCATACACTTGTCTTGGAGTCAACGGCAGAAATGTAACGGTTTTATTGTCTTTTACAAAAGAATGCCTATTCTTAAACTCGTCAGGAATGACCTTCCTGTCAAATTGTCATGGCTTGCCTAATAATATGTGAACCGCTTGCATTAGAACAACATCACAAAATACTTCATCTTTGTACTTCCCAATTGAAAAAGAAATTAGCACTTGCTTATTTACCTTAACCTCCTCACAATCATTCAAGCACTGCAACTTATACGGTCTAGGGTGTTTCAAGGTAGGTAAATTCAGTGTTTCAACTAAAGTAGTGCTAGCCACATTAGTACCACTTCCCCCATCAATGATCATACTACATACCTTGTTGATGTGCCATCTAGTATGAAAAATGTTCTCCCTTTGTTGTTCCACGTCATCTTCTTTGACACACCCTCCACTGGATACTCCACATCATCTCCCTCGCTTTCGGTTTCCACCTCTCCATCAACACGTGCGATCATGGTCCTCTTATTTGGAAATTGTGAAGCTATGTGACCTACTCTCAAACAACTAAAACACTTAATATCATGATTAACTAGTTTAGGAGTCAGTTTTACCTATGTTGACACTGGAAACTTCATCTCTCCTTTTTTATGGTTCGGTTTTGAGCTTTAAAAACAACCCCTTCATCCTTCCTTCAATTCGACCCCCATGAAGTAGAGGAGCTCGGATTTTGAAATGACTGAGTTCTTTTCTTTTTAAGTTGCCATTCCACCTTTATTGCTATGTGCACCATGTCCTCCAACTCCACATAGTGTTGCAACTCCACCACGTTGGCAATGTCTCGGTTCAGCTCATTCAAAAACCTTGCCATGATAGCTTCTCTATCCTCCTCCATATTAGTCCGAATCATGGGGATCTCCATCTCCTTGTAGTAGTCATCCACGCTCCTATAGCCTTGAGTAAGACTTTATAATTTCTGATACAAGTCCCTATAGTAGAGACTAGGGACAAACCGACTCCTCATGATGGCCTTCATTTCCTCCCACGTCAAAATTGCCTTCTTATAATTTCTCCGCCTATTCATGACAAGTTGATCCCACCATATAATAACATAGTCAGTAAACTCTGACAGCGAGTTTTACCTTTTTCTCTTTGGAGTAGTTGCGGCACTCAAAAATCAACTCCACCTTCTCCCATTCCAAGTATGCTTTAGGATCGTTTTTCCCTTGGAATGATAGTATCTTCATTTTGATGTTTCCTAGGTTTCTGTCAGTCCCATCTCGCCATATCAGATCTCTTCGGAAAACTCTACCACGCCATTCTCCCCTTGGCAAGAACTGGCCATTACCGTTCAATGAAGCTTAATCCTCTTCATCTTCGAACTCATCCTAGTGGTCGTCATCAGAATCATCCATGGGCGCACACTTTTCTTGCCTTCTAGCATTAGGGACTCTTTGAGGACGCTCCTCATGCAAAGCAACAATAACAGCATTTTGCCTTTACATCCAATCCCGAATCCAATTAAAGACCACGTCCATGAGTACAAATTGTTGTTGCATAGCCTGCAACACGAAGGATGATTCCTCCCTTCTTGGTTCGACGTGTCACCCATATTTTTGAAACTATAAAAAATTGTTAGAAATAATTCCTCACAACACTCAAATTATGTCACTCACACTCGTGTTTCACTCTTAAATTTGCTTTTTCCCAATATTAGTCTCACACTCTCTTGTCTTTTTCCTCTCGTAGTTTCCCCTTTTCAGTTCTTTATTAAACAAATTCAACTTGTATTTAAACCAATACTGACGGCAAGAAAATATTATAGAAACAAGCACGGTGAATGATAGTATATGTTGCTTTAGTAACACAAACAAAACAAGATAAGATGATAACAAGAATAAGGAATAACAAACATTGTGTCAGGGCTTGTTACTTTATAGCTTCAATTCGCGTTTCATTTATAAACGTTGGGTCATGGTTTTCTTTCAAAAATCTGAATTTTAGTTTTCTTGGGGCAAATATTCCAATATTGTTTGTTTGGTCTCAAATCCAAGGTTCTAAAATCAAGTTTACTATCCTTTTATCTTTTATTTCTTGTTATCATCTTATCTTGGTCCGTTTGTATTCATATTCCTTATTCTTGTTTTGTTTCGTGCACCAAGTTAAAAAATAAATAAATAAAAGAACCAAAAAAAAAATGGTGGAGTTGATTTTAGAGTGCCACAACTACTTTGAGGAGAAAAAGGTGATGATTCGAGGTCGAATCCTTTCGAAGATAGGGGGAATAATGAGAATCAACAAGCATCATTGAAGGATCCATTGCACGTTCCAGTTGGTGGGCCTATTACTAAATCAAGATCCAAGAAAATCAAAGATGCACTTAATGGGCTGATTCAAGAGATTTGGGAAAATTATAAAACGGGGCATTCCAAGCTTGGCCCAAAAGAAGATGGAGTAATAAATTTAATCCAAGCTATTGATGGGCGTAATTTTCTTAGCAATGGCATGGTTTAATGACTGCTTATGGCTTTGTGGGCGTGGAATAAGGTGAAAGTAGCTAATTACTTTCTAATTTCAGACCAATTAATTGGCTGATTGACTTGCAAATTTTTTACCAATTAATTGGCTGATTAACTTGCAAATTTCATACCAATTAGTTGGTTGATTGACTTGCCAAATCTATAGCAATTGATTGGCTGATTGACTTGCCTCTTTCATACCAATTAATTGGCTGATTGACTTTCTAATTCTATACCAATTAATTGGTCGATTGACATTCATATTATTAGTTCTAAATTATAGGCTTCTATGTTTTTAGTCCTTTTTTTTTTCTTATTTTCGAAATGCGTTAGTTTCCTTTTTCCTTATAGTGGGCATGTAGTAGAAAAAAAAAAGAGGGATCATTGAATGAACTCATTGAATGAAAATAAAAGAAAAGATGAGGTTTGTTTCCTCTATTAGTTCTTCAGAGAACTTGTGAACATATCAAGGATTCTTCCTTGTGCTATTCAAATTTTATACATTTGATTCATGATTCAATTATAATCATTGGGTCAGGATTTGTTACTTTATACTTTTGGGGGTTAAATACATATTTGCCCCCTGTGCTTTACGACCTTTATTTTTTGCCCCCTCAGTTTCACTTTTTATCAATTTTGGTACCTGTGGTATATGAAAAGACGGAAATGGTACCTCCGTCTGATTTCCCGTCCAAAACTAATGTCCACCCACGGCATTTTCTGTCATGTTGTTGTCTGGATGTTGTTGGAAACGATGTGTAAAGAATTGGGTTCTGAGCTTCAAATTTTTAGGTACCCAATGACGTGGGTGGAAGATAGTTTTGGACGGGAAATCAGACGGAGGTACCATTTCCGTCTTTTCATATACCACAGGTACCAAATTTGATAAAAAGTGAAACTGAGGGGGCAAAAAATAAAGGTCGTAAAGCACAGGGGGCAAATATGTATTTAACCCTACTTTTGGTTCGCGTTCTATTTATAAATCACCTGGGGTTTTCTATCAAAAATCTGAATTTTAGCTTTCTTGGGGGCAAATATTCCAATATTGTTTGTTGGGTCTCAAAGCGTGTCGGTTGAGATTCGATTTCATTTTTGTGGTTGTTGATGGGATTTCTAAGATGGCACTTTCACATCTTGTCATAAAATCGATGATGCAGCCCACATCGCTGATTTGTTCTTTAGAGAGATAGTACAGCTCCATGGTGTTCCTAGGAGTATTGTGTCTTATCGTGATGTTAAGTTCGTTAGCTATTTTTGGAAAGTCTTGTGGGGAAAGTTGGGAACTAAGTTGTTGTTTTTGACAACTTGTCACCCCCAAACGGATGGACAAACCGAGGTAGTGAATCAAACTTTATCTACTTTGTTGCGTACCATAATTCAAAAGAACTTAAACAATTCGGAGGATTGTTTGCCATTCATTGAGTTTGCATATAATCGGAGGGTTCATTCCACTATTGACATTTTCACCATTTGAGATTGTTTATGGTTTTAATCCACTAACTCCTTCGAATTTGCTGCCTTTGCCAATTTATAAAAGGACTGGTTTGGATAGACAAAAAAAGGCTGAGATGGTGAAGAAACTCCATGAAAGTGATTTGTATTAATAATCACTTTATGATATTTTGAGTTGTAAATTATCTGTGCCAAATATGTGGCACTATTACTATCTTTGTGTAATTGTTTAATTACACTCTTTAATCTATTTTGATGTATTATATTTAGAAGCTCTGACGTGTCATTATTAAAGAAAAATACATTCCGCTATCAATTTATAACTCCAATGAAGTCGTAATGTCACGTAGAAATCGAAATTTTCACTTACACCTTTTTGTCAAAGGCGGGGCGTTACAATATGGTATCAAAGCGTTTTGCTTTGAAGACCAATTAAACTTAGTGTCATACCATAACTTTAGTAAGTTACAGTTTGAAATCAGGGTCGTTTGCTCTGAAGACCTTAAGGTTTGACCTTAGAAGTCTAGTGATGTGAACCCGTGGGATCGAACTCCCTTGAACCCACAATCCAATTGAAACCTACCCAAGAAAGCCAAGAATCAAGTCAAGAAGATCTAGACTTGTTGAAATCTTGTTTCAAGAACCTAAATTCGGTGAGAACACCACAAAGGGTTTTGCCTTTAATAAGTTCTTAGTTCAATCAAGAATAAGTAGAGAAAACTGAAAAGTTTTCTATGAAAACAAAAACTTCATTCACGTTCAACTTCTCTGGCAAATGCGGCTACAAGTCTTTTTAAAACCTCTCAATGAAACCCTAAACCAACTAAGGCCTACATCAATTAAAAGACATGGGCTGAACATCTTCAAGCCCAAAACTACACTTCTATAGCTAATAAAAGAAGTCCACTTAATGAAATAAATAGGCCCAAAAAGCCTACAACCATAGAAACATAAAAATAGGCCCACACGCCTATACTTAGTGGAATAAAGAGTCAGCACTAAACCAGTAGGCTATGCCGCCCCCATCTGTCGCTTGTATCACATGGATTAAAGTTGGTTCTTCCTCTTTCAAGCCCATCTTGAATGCTGGGGTCTTGCTCGATAAATTTGCAAACTCAGCCCAAGTGAATTGCACCAATTACCTTGCATTGCATCCTTGATCTTCTTCGCTCTTGACCTTGTGATTGGCCCATCTGGAACTTGCAAGGTATCTTTAAGATTCAGTCTACCATGGGACCCAACATTCCCACTCTCCTCAAAAGGATTCGACCTCGAATCGTCACTTGCATCATAGGGAGAAAAATCAGAAACATTGAAAGTAGCAGAGACATTATACTCACCGGGAATGATGCAAACCAAGGAGCTGGACATGTTGATCATACACGTGGGAATGGAGCTGAAGTTGCACAAGACCCTTTGTCACTTCCTAGTAGCCCAATTACAAAGACTTAGACCCAAACGTTTCAAGGAAGCACTAAATGGGCTAATCCAAGAGAATTGGGCTGATTCTAAAAAGACCAAGATGGTCAGTCCATGAGATCAAAGCAATTGAAGAGGATAATTACTGATATGAACTCCACCAACAATTGTGATGAAACCCAACAATGATGGTTTGAAACCCCAAGATCATGTAGACAAGATTTGTTGAGCCTTGACCCGTCACCTAACTAGATGAGAAACCAAGACTATGAAGGATTGAAACGCCTCACTAAGAAACCTAAGAATCTCTCAAGAATCACGGTGATAAGTTTCGTTGTTTGAACGCCACAAGATTAACTTGATAAGTTCAAAGAGTTCATTCCCTTATTTAATATCCTTGAAACTCAACAAGTTTACACCCTTTAATGGTCAAACCATGCTGGTCATGTTTTTGCATGCTAATTAGCCTCTTCAATTGTCTTGATGACATAGACTAAGCCTTTATTATTATTTGAGCCCATTTTGATATTTTTAGAGTAAGCTCAATTTTCTTGGATTAGCCCAGTTAGTGCTTCCTTGAAACGTTTGGCTCTAAGTCTTGTAATTGGGCCACTAGGAAGTGACAAAGGGTCTTGTGCAACTTCAGCTCCATTCCCATTGTATGATCAACATGTCCAGCTCCTTGGCTTGCATCAATTACCATGCAAAAACGTGACCAGCGTGGTTTGACCATTAAAGGGTGTGAACTTGTTGAATTTCAAGGATATTAAATAGGGGAATGAACTTGGTCTTGGCTGGTTATGTTAAATATATTGAATTTAGTCATTTAGTTGTTTTTTGCTACCTGTAGAAGTCCAAGACACCTAAAAAAACGTGGGGACTTGTTTATGTTGATGTTTCTGTTGCTTTTAAAGCTGTAGTACACGATTCCAGTAAGAAAAATTCTTCCTTTCTATCTTCTTTCTCACCTTATTCAAATTCTTGACCTCTTTGATATGTTTTGATTGTTTCTCATTTTTGAATTGCTGCTGGATTATTTTGAATTAGTTTCTTGAAGTTCGATTAAGAACTAAGAAGACACAAAAGAGTGGAAAAAGGCAAGAGTGTGTGAGACCATAAGAGGGTAAAAGCCGTTTAGAGTGAAAACAGGAGTGCAAGTGTATCAATTCTTGAGTGAAACACGTGAGGGAGTGCTTGTGAGGATTCTAACCTTGTTTTGCAGATTCTAAACATGTCCAATAATCAAGAAGAGGACACAACCGAAGAATGTCGACAATCCGCTTCTTCGAACCTCCAAATGCAAGCGTTGTTAGGAGAGATGAGGCATATGTTGAAGGCTGAATTAGAACCTATTCATGAGAGGTTGGACAAGATAGAAGCAGAAACTCCTAGGGGACAGCAACAAGACAATCCCAATAGGCAGCAAGGTGGGCGTGTTCGGTGGCAGAATGTTGAGGAACAGGCGGAGTTGGAGGAGTTTGATGAGCCACATTTGAACCGGGGCAAGTTTGAGCATGGGTATGGGAATAGAGAAGCTAGGATGGGTAGGCCTAGGAGGGATAATGATCCTGAAGCTTATTTGGAGTGGGAAACTAAAATGGAGATGGTGTTTGATTGTCACAACTACTCGGAGATAAAGAAGGTTAAGTTGGCTGCAATTGAATTCACCGATTATGCCATTGTTTGGTGGGATCAATTACTGATTAATAAGAGGAGAAATAGAGAGCCACCCGTGGACACTTGGGAGGAGATGAAAATGCTTATGAGGAAGCGTTTTGTACCCAGCCACTATTATAGGGGATTGTATCAAAAGTTACTGAGGTTAACTCAAGGTTCCAAGAGTGTGGATGAGTATTACAAGGAGATGGAGGTATCTATGATCCGGGATAATGTAGAAGAGGACTGGGAAGCCACCATGGCTAGGTTTTTGCACGGTTTAAATCATGAGATCGCAGATATAGTCGAGTTGCAGCACTATGTTGAGTTAACGGATATGGTGCATCAAGCCATAAAGGTGGAGGAACAATTCAAACGGAAAGGATTGGCTAGGAGGGGACAACCTATGGCTACCACCAGCCTGTGGAAGACAGCTCCAAAAGGGACGAGCAGCTTCAAAATAAGCCAAAATTTGAACCCTCCAAGAATTGCAAAACCAACGACCGCCATTACTTCAGGCAACACCGAGGCTTCTACTTCTAAAACACGTGTTATTAAGTGTTTTAAATGTCAGGGGAGGGGACACATAGCCAGCCAGTGTGTAAACAAAAGGGTGCCATGCCACCTTTGGAGGATGCCGATGATGAGCAAAATGCTGTGGTTGGAGATTTATTGTTAGCAAGGCGAGTTCTCAATGTGCAGGTTAAGGAGGAAGAAAGTAACCAAAGGGAGAACTTGTTTCATACTCGGTGCTTTGTAAATAACAAAGTTTGCATTGTCATTATTGATGGAGGGAGTTGCACAAACGTGGAGAAATTGGCCTTAACCACCTTGAAACATCCTTACCCTTACTGGCTTCAGTGTCTGAATGAATGTGGCGAAATCAAGGTGACAAGGCAAGTGTTGGTGGCATTATCCATTGGCAAATATGAGGATGAGGTGCTTTGTGATGTGGTTCCTATGCATGCATGCCATTTATTGTTGGGAAGACCATTGCAGTATGATCGGAGGGTTACGCATGATGGATTCACAAATAGGTATTCTTTCTCTCTTAAAAGGCAACCTATTACTCTTGTCCCATTAACTCCAAAACAGGTCATGGAGGACCAACTAAAGTTACAAAGATCAAATGAAAAAAAAAAATGAAAAAGAGAAAGAAAGAAAGAAAGAAAGAAAAAGAAAGGAAGGCCGAAATTGAAAAGAAAAAAAAAAAAAAAAAAAAGAGCAAAACATTGATCAGAGAGAAAAAGAAAGAGAGAGGATTTCGACCATAATGAGAGCCAGAGAGGATTTCAGCCATAGTGAGAGCCAGAGAGGAAAAATTCAATTACATTGCAAAAAGAGTGAGATCAAGAGAGCATTATTTTCACACCAGCCCCTTATTGTACTCATGTACAAGGAGGCTCTTTTATGTATTAATGATCTCATCGATGCTTTGCCGAGCGATATTGTTTCTCTTTTGCAGAAGTTTGAAGATGTCTTTCCCGAAGAGGTACCTTGTGGCTTACCTCCAATCTGAGGGATTGAACATCAAATTGATTTCATACCTTGTGCATCAATTCCAAACCGACCTGCTTATAGGAGCAATCTTGAGGAGACCAAGGAACTTCAGAGGCAAGTAGGTGAATTATTGGAGAAGGGGTATGTGCGTGAAAGCATGAGTCCTTGTGCGGTTCCGGTGCTATTAGTTCCTAAGAAGGATGGAACATGGAGGATGTGTGTTGACTGCCGAGCCATCAACAACATAACGGTAAAGTATCGTCATCCCATTCCTAGGTTAGATGATATGTTGGATGAATTGCATGGTTCTTGTATCTTTACAAAAATTGATCTTAAGAGTGGATATCATCAGATTAGGTTGAAGGAAGGTGATGAATGAAAAACTGCTTTTAAGGCTAAATATGGTTTGTATGAGTGGTTAGTGATGCCTTTCGGTTTAACTAATGCACCGAGCACATTTATGCGTTTGATGAACCATGTTTTGCTTGCATTTATTGGCAGATTTTTAGTTGTGTATTTTGATGATATCCTAATTTATAGCGAAAACTTGGAAGAACATGTCGCATTTGAAATCTGTTTTGGAAATTCTAAGGAAAGAAAAGTTGTTTGCTAACCTCAAGAAGTGCACCTTTTGCACGGATAAGCTTGTGTTTCTTGGTTTTGTTGTTAGTAGGAGAGGAATTGAGATGGACGAGGAAAAGGTGAAGGCAATCCAAGAGTGGCCAACGCCTACAACAATCAGCCAAGTGAGGAGTTTCCACGGCTTAGCTAGCTTCTATAGACAGTTTGTGCATGATTTTAGTAGCTTAGCCGCCCCTCTTACTGAAGTCATCACGAAAAATGTGTCGTTTAAGTGGGGGAAGGAACAAGAAAAGGCATTTATTATGATCAAAGAAAAGTTAACTAATGCACCTTTGCTTGTTTTATCTAACTTTGCTAAAACTTTTGAAATTGAGTGTGATGCTTCAGGAATTGGTATTGGAGCTGTTTTGATATAAGAAGGCCGTCCAGTTGCTTATTTCAGTGAAAAGTTAAGTGGGGCAGCCCTAAATTACGCCACTTATGATAAGGAGATGTATGCCTTGGTAAGGGCTTTGGAAAATTGGCAGCACTATCTATGGCCAAAGGAATTTGTGATTCACACAGACCATGAATCTTTGAAGCATTTGAAAGGACAGCAAAGTTTGAACAAACGCCATCCCAAGTGGGTGGAATTCATTGAAACATTTCCTTATGTGATCAGATACAAGCAAGGTAAGGAAAATGTGGTGGCTGATGCATTGTCCCGAAGGTATGCTTTACTTTCGATTTTAGATACAAAATTGCTTGGCTTTGAATACATTAAGGATTTGTATGCACAAGATTCTGATTTTGGTGATGTGTTCAATGCATGTGAAAAAGTGGAGTTTGGTAAGTTTTATAGGCATGATGGATTTTTGTTTCGGGAAAATAAACTATGTGTGCCTATGTGTTCTTTGCGTGAATTGCTTGTGAGAGAAGCTCATGGTGGTGGTTTGATGGGTCATTTTGGTGTAGCTAACACTTTAGGAATTTTGCATGATCATTTTTTTTTTGGCCTCATATGAAAAGTGTCGTGGAAAGAATATGTGAGAAGTGTATCACGTGTAAACATGCTAAGTCTAAGTTGAAACCCCATGGTTTGTACCCCTTTTCCAATACCTAGTGAACCTTGGACTGAGATTTCTATGGATTTTGTTTTAGGTTTACCTAGGACTAAAAGGGGGAGAGATTCAGTTTTGTGGTGGTAGATCGATTTTCCAAGATGGCACACTTCATTGCATGTCATAAAACCGATGATGCAACACATATAGCTGATTTGTTCTTCAAAGATATTGTTAGGTTACATCGCATGCCTAAGACCATTGATTCTAATAGGGATGCAAAGTTTTTGAGTTACTTTTGGAAGACTTTGTGGGGAAAGTTGGGAACCAAGTTGTTGTTTTCTACTGCTTGTCATCCACAAATGGATGGTTAAACTGAAGTAGTAAATTGAAATTTTTCTTCTTTGTTGCGTGCTATCATTAAAAAGAACTTGAAAACATGGGAAGATTGTTTGCCACATGTTGAATTTGCTTACAATAGAAGTATACATTCTGCAACTAAGTTTTCACCATTTGAAATTGTTTATGGCTTTAACCCATTGTCACCTTTGGATTTAACTCCTTTACCTTTGAGTGAACGTGTGAACTTAGATGGCAAAAAGAAGGCAGAATTTGTAAAGATGATTCAAAAGGAGAATGATGCAAACCAAGGAGTTGGACATGTTGATCATACACGTGGGAATGGAGCTAAAGTTGCACAAGACCCTTTGTCACTTCCTAGTGGCCCAATTACAAGACTTAGATCCAAACGTTTCAAGGAAGCACTAAATGGGCTAATCCAAGAGAATTGGGCTGATTCTAAAAAGACCAAGATGGGCTCAAATAATAATCAAGCCTTAGTCCATGTCATCAAAGCAATTGAAGAGGATAATTAGCACGCAAAAACGTGACCAGCATGGTTTGACCATTAAAGGGTGTGAACTTGTTGAGTTTCAAGGATATTAAATAGGGGAATGAACTTGGTCTTGGCTGGTTATGTTAAATATATTGAATTTAGTCATTTAGTTATTTTTGGCTACCTCTAAAAAAACGTGGGGACTTGTTTATGTTTATGTTGATGTTTGTGTTGCTTTTAAAGCTGTAGTTATAAATTTTCCTATTCTTGGAGGGTTGTTCCAAGTATATAGATGGGCATTCTGAATTTTGTAAGGTAGATATTGTTTTCAGAAAATTATTATTATTGTGAGGTCTTGTGTTCCTCTTCGTTCTTGAAAGAACTCTTTGAACTTAACAAGTTAATATTGTGGCGTTCAAACAACCAAACTTATCACCTTGATTCTTGAGATATTCTTAGGTTTCTTGGTGTGGCATTTCAATCCTTCGTAGTCTTGGTTTCTCATCTAGTCAGGTGACAAGTCAAGGCACAACAAATCTTGTCTACATGATCTTGGGGTTTCAAACCATCATTGTTATCGGGTTTCATCACAATTGTTGGTGGAGTTCATATCAAGGAAGATCCACTTTATAAGCATTATCATTAATTTTCACAAGGATTTGGAAAGGTCCATCGCCTCGAGGATGCAATTTAGTCCTTCTATGGGCTAGGAATCTTTCTTTGCGCAAGTGAACCCAAACCCAATCTCATGGTTCAAAGATGACACGGCTTCGCCCTTTATTGACTTAGAAAGCAAACTTTACATTCTTTTGCGCAATTTGAAGCTGTACCCTCTCATGAATTGACTTCACCAATTCGGCCTTCCTATGTCCATCCAAACTACTTCTTTCATCAATAGGTAAAGGTATCAAATCTAAATGACTAAGTGGATTAAAACCATAAACAATTTCAAAGGGAGAATAAGAAGTAGTAGTATTCATATTCCTATTATATGCAAACTCTATAAATAGTAAACAGTCCTCCCAAGTTTTTAAATTCTTTTGAATGACAGTGCGTAAGAGTTGAGCTAAAGTCCTATTGAAAATAAAAGTTTGGTACCTAATTTTTCCCACAAAACCTTTCAAAAGTTGCTAAGGAATTTAACATCTCTATTAGAAACAATACTCCTAGGTACACCATGGAGTCGCACTATTTCCTTTGAAAAACAAATCAGCTATGGTGGTAGCATCATCTGTTTTATGGCATGGAATGAAATGTGTCATTTTACTAAACATGTCCACTATCACAAAAATAGAATCACTACCTTTTTTTGTCCTAGGCAACCTCAAAACAAAGTCCATAGATATGTCTACCCATGGCTCACTAGGAACAGGTAAGGGTGTATACAACCCATGTGGTAAAACCTTAGATTTGGCCTTGTGACATGTAATGCACCTACCACATATTCGGGTGACGTCTCTTAAGCTTGTCCTCACAACAAAATGTCCCATTAATCCCCCACCATGTGCCTCACGCACCAATAATTCACGCATTGAACAATTTGGCACACACAATTTGCTTTCTTTAAACAAATAACCATCATGCTTGTAAAACCTACCAAATGCCGCTTTATCACACGCTATATACACATCATAAAAATCAGCGTCATTGGCATACACGTCTTTCAAATATTCAAACCCAAGCATTTTAGCACTCAGAGAAGTAAGAAGTACATACCTCTGTGATAAAGCATCAGCAATAATGTTCTCCTTACCTTGTTTGTAACGGATGACATAAGGAAATGTCTCAATGTATTCAATCCATCTAGCATGTCGCATATTCAATGTACATACTCTTAAGACACTTTAATGATTCATGATCGGTGTGGATCACAAATTCCTTAGGCCAAAGCTTCTCATTGAAGAAGGTTATGGGCTGCCAATCCTGCATTAAAATGGCTCCAATTCCTATTCCTGAGGCATCATATTCAATCTCAAAAGTCTTGTTAAAGTCAGGTAATGCTAACACAGGTGTAGAACATAACCTTTCTTTAAGAGTAGCAAATGCATTCGCTTGATCTCTCCCCCCAATGAAATCCAACATTGTTTTTAATTATTTCAGTGAGTGGTGCAGCAATGGTGTTAAAATCCTTAACAAAACGCCTATAAAAGCTAGCTAAACCATGAAAGCTTCTTACCTCAGTGATGCTTTTAGGTGTTGGCCACTCCTTGATAGCCTTGACTTTCTCTTCATCCACCTCAATACCTTTTGTACTAACAACATAACCAAGAAAAATAACTTTTTCCATGCTAAAGGTACATTTCTTAAATTTAGCATACAACTTTTCACATCTGAAACACACATCTCAAATGCTCAATATGTTCATCTAAGTTCGTGTTGTACACTAGGATATCATCAATGTACATGACTACAAATTTGCCTATGAACGTACGTAATACATGGTTCATTAATCTCATGAAAAGTACTAGGCGCATTTGTAAGTCCAAATGGCATAACTGGTTCATAAAGTCCATGTTTAGTCTTAAAAGAAGTTTTCCATTCATCTCCCTCTTTCATTATAATTTGATGGTATCCACTTTTAAGATCTATTTTACTGAAAATACATGAGCCATGCAATTCATCAAGCATATCATCTAATCTAGGAATGGGATGACGATACTTTACCGTAATAATGTTGGCCCCTTTGCAATCAATGCACATCCTCCAAGGCCCATCCTTCTTTGGCACTAGTAGCACTGGTATTGCATATGGGCTCATGCTCTCTCTCACGTATTCCTTGCTCAACAAATCTTTAACTTGCCTTTGAAGCTCCTTAGTCTCCTCCGAATTACTCCTATAGGCTGGTCGGTTTGAACTAACTACTCTAGGTATGAAATCAATTTGGTGCTCAATGCCTCTAATGGGTGACAACCCACTCGGCATCTCTTCCAGAAATACATCATTGAACTCCTGCAACAAAGAAACAGCCAAACTAGGAAAAGATTGGTCAGTTTCATCAAGATTAAGATAAGATTCTTTGTAAACAAGAAAAATCATAGGCTAATCTGCTACGAAGGCCCTCTTAACCTCACTCTTCTTTGCATAAAAACTCATCTTTGCCTTTCCTTTTCCCTTTGTAGGTTCTCTTTCTTTTTTCTCTCGTGGCTCCACTCTCTTTTCTTTATTCTCAGGCACCTCTCTATTTTCTTTTTTGCTCAATCTCACTTTTCAGCTTCAGTTGGTCCTCATGGACCTGTTTTTGGGTTAAAGGAGCAAGCTTGAATGTTTTTCCATCCTTTACAAAGTTGTACCTATTCGTAAACCCGTCATGAATCACCCTCCTATCATACTGCCATGGTCTCCCCAACAAAATATGGCCAGCATGCATAAGAACTACATCACAAAGCACCTCATCACTGTACCTCCCAATGGTAAAAGCCACCAAAACTTGCATATTGACCGACCTCCCCACATTCATTCAACCATTGCAACTTATAAGGTCTAGGATGCTTCAGTAAAGGTAAGCTCAACTTTTCAACTGGGGTGGTACTAGCTACATTGGTGCAACTTCCACCGTCTATAATCATACTGCACACCTTGTTGTTTACATAACATCTAGTATGAAATATATTCTCTCTCTGTTGCTCCATATCGTCTATCTTAATTTGTGTATTAAGAGCACGCTTGGGAACAAAAGACTCACCTTCCCTGGGGTATTCTACTCCATCATCATCACTAGCATCTACCAACTCGGGCATCTCATCACTATCATCTTCACTATCAGTCATCACCTCCCCATTGTCTCGCATAACCATCACCCGTTTGTTTGGACATTGAGACGCACATTTAATATCTCTATTCCTTGAAGGTTGGAAATCTACATTGGGTTTGTTCTTGCTAGTTCCCTCATCTTTTCCCTTAGGTGGTTTGGCCTTCCCCTTCACTACTACTTGAACATTTCTATCCCACTTTGGTTTCCAAGGAGTGCTAGAAACTAAAGTACACCTTGCTGCCCCCTTTCTCTTTAACTGCCTCTCCACCTTCATGGCCATGTGCACCATGTCTTCTACCTCCACATAATGTTGCAACTCAACTACATTGGCTATGTCCCTATTCAAACCACTTAAAAATTTGGCCATTGAGGCCTCCCGATCCTCCTCTACATTAGCCGAAATCATAGCCTCCTCCATCTCCTTATGATAATCCTTTACACTCCTAGACCCTTGTGTAAGGTTTTGTAATTTTTGGTAGAGGTCTCTATAGTAGTGGCTAGGTACAAATCTCCGCCTCATGAGAGCTTTCAACTCACCCCATGTTTCTATAGGTCCCTCGTGATTTCTCCTCTTATTGGTCACTAATTGATCCTACCAAATAATTGCATAATCAATGAATTCAATTATTGCTAACTTCACCTTCTTCTCCTTTGAATAATTATGACAATCAAAAATCAACTCTGTTTTCTTCTCCCACTCTAAATAGGCTTTCAAGGTCAGTCCTACCTTGGAAAGATGGTATTTTCATTTTGATGCTCCCAAGGTTCCTATCTACCCCATCTCGACCCTTTGGATTTCTCCCATGTCCTCTTCCACGCCTACCTCCTCTAGGTCTGTCAACTCCACCCATTCCAACTTTAGATGCTATGTCTTTCTCATCATCATCATCTCCTTCATTCTCAAACTCATTTTCAACGCTAGGTGCACGTCTCCTCCTATCTCGCCTACCTTGCAGATTTCTAATCACTACCTCTTGCTGATTCATTCCTTCACCTCCTCCAACACCAAGTTCAACCGTTCAAACAGTTGTTCCATGGCCCGCAATACAAAGAATGAATTATTCGCCTCCTCCTTAGGTGTTGAGTCACTCTTATGAGACATTTTCAATGCACTACAAAACAAAACAAAACAAAAAATGTTAGTGGTAAAACCACACACTCCTTTAAGTGTTTACACTCTTTTGGTCTTTCACCTCTCCTGTTTTCCCTTTCAAGTTCTTTAAGAACTAGTTGAACTAAATCAAGACACCACCTTGTATTATTCCAACCAGCAATAGATTCCAGAAACAAGAATGACTAAAATGAGACGGACCTATACGAGGAAAGAGCAATTAGGAAACAAGATACTAAAGATGATACATTTGATCCCTTTGAAGATAAATATCAATTAATACCAAATCGCTTCAATTTTCGGATTGCAAAATATATCAAATAGCTATTTTCGAAATTTCTTTCTTCTTCTTTTTTCTTCTTCTTCTTCTTCTTCTTCTTCTTTTTTTTTTTTTTAAATAACTATGCAACAACTTTTTGAATACGCTAACTATATACAACAGGAAACGGAAGTAGACAAAGGACAAAATGCTAACGAAAATGGAATTAAAATTTAGAAAATTACGGATATGGAAGTTAAAGCAAGGATTCAAATCTATAAAATCGAAGCAAAGATTCAAATCTGGAAAATTAAAGCAAAGATTCAAATCTATAAATTAAAGCGAAGAGTCAAATTTGAAAATTAAAGCAAAGAGTCAAACCTGGAAATTAAAGTAATAATTCAAATCTGAAAATTAAAGCAAAGATTCGCGTAATCAATTAAGAATGGAATCCAAATATGGAGATTACAGATCTGAAACGTTAAAGTAAAGATTCGCAAAATCAATTAAGAATGGAATTCAAATCTGAAAAGTACAAATCTGAAAAGAAATAAAGCAAAGATTTGCATAATCAGTGGAATTCAATTATGGAGAAAAAGAATACAAATCTGAAAAATGAAAGCAAGGATTCGCGTAATCAATTAAACAATTCACATATCTGAATTCTTGAATCAAGTACACGAGCAATCAATTGTGAAAATCACAGATATGAATTCAACACACGAAATTAACAAGAATGGAGCAATCGCAGATCCAAATGCAAGAACTAAAAAGAAAAAGAAAAAGGATAAATAAGACCTGATTTGGAGCTTGAGAATACCAACTCATGTGAACCCCGTGCGATCGAACTCCCTTGAACCCACAATTAAATTGAAACCTACCCAAGAAAGCCAAGAATCAAGTTAAGAAGATCTAGACCCGTTGAAATCTTGTTTCAAGAACCTAGATTCGGTGAGAACGCCACAAAAGGTTTGTCTTTGATAAGTTCTTAGTTCAATCAAGAACAAGTAGAGAAAACTGAAAAGTTTTCTATGAGGAACAAAAACTTCATTCATGTTCAACTTCTCTAGCAAATGCGGCTACAAGTCTTTTTAAAACCTCTCCATGTAACCCTAAACCTACTAAGGCCTACATCAATTAAAAGACATGGGCTGAACATCTTGATGCAAACCAATGAGCTGGACATGCTGATTGTATATGTAGGAATGGAGCTGAAGTTGCATAAGACCCTTTGTCGCTTCCTAGTGGCCCAATTACAAGACTTGGAGCCAAACGTTTCAAGGAAGCACTAAATTGGCTCATCCAAGAGAATTGGGCTGATTCTAAAAAGACCAAGATGGGCTCAAATAATAATCAAGGGTTAGTCCATGTCATCAAAGCAATTGAAGAGGATAATTAGCATGCAAAAACGTGACCAGCATGGTCTGACCATTAAAGGGTGTGAACTTGTTGAGTTTCAAGGATATTAAATTGGGGAATGAACTTGGTCTTGGTTGGTTATGTTAAATACATTGAATTTAGTCATTTAGTTATTTTTGGCTGCCTCTAGAAGTCTAAAAGACCTAAAAAAACGTGTGGACTTGTTTATGTTAATGTTTGTGTTGCTTTTAAAGCTGTAGTTATGAATTTTTCCTATTCTTGGAGGGTTGTTCCAAGTATATAGATGGGCATTACGAATTTTGTAAGGCAAATATTTTTTTTTTCAGAAAATTATTATTATTGTGAGGTCTTGTGTTCCTCTTCGTTCTTGAAAAAACTCTTTGAACTTATCAAATTAATCTTGTGGCGTTCAAACAACCAAACTTATCACCTTGATTCTTGAGAGATTCTTAGGTTTCTTTGTGTGGTGTTTCAATCCTTCGTAGTCTTTGTTTCTCATCTAGTTAGGTGACGGGTCAAGGCTCAACAAATCTTGGCAATTCAAACCATCATTGTTATCAGGTTTCATCACAATTGTTGGTGGAGTTCATATCACATCTTCAAGCCCAAAAAATTCTTAAACTAAACTTCTATAGCTAATAAAAGAAGTTCACTTAATGAAATAAATAGGCTCAAAAGCCTATGTTAGTATTTTGGCCTCATTTTGTGTTTGGACAAAATCACTTATATGTAAGGATGCTGCAAACAGGGATTCCAATGTTCAGAGTGAAGTCAGAAGAATTTCAAAGTTCCCTGTCAGCCGTCCGGACGATGTGTCATCCCATCCGGACGCCCATCTGTCTACTGCTCCATCCGTCTGGACGATGTGTCATCCCGTCCGGACGCCAGACAGTCCAGCATCATCCGTCCGGACACTTCACTGTATCGAGAAGCTTCTGTGCCAGCTTGCTCCGTCCGGATGTTTCAGCAGCACGTCCGGACGCCTATCAGTTCTCGAACGGTTCACTGATTCTTTCCAAGTTCCAAGAAAGGGAAAATGAATCAACCGTCCGGACGATGTGGTATACCATCCGGACGCGTATCTCCGTAAGGCAAGAATCGCAGTTCAAAATGAACCGTCCGGACATCTGACAGCTGTGGTCCGGACGCTGATGCATCGTATATGGTAACTGACGATTCGACTTCAACCGTCTGGACGTCTCCCCATTATGGTCCGGACGCACACGCATCCGATATGGAAATTGTGTGGTGAAGTTTAGCCGTCCGGACGCTCCTGCCCCTTGGTCCAGACGCGCGAAGCCTGTTATGAAAATTACTTGCAGCGGACGTGCGTCCGTCCGGACGATCGAGCCATCCCGTCCGGACGATGTTCTTATACAGGAAAGATTTCTCCGCAAAAATTTTAGAAAATCCTATCGCACAGTTGTCCGACCGGGCGGTCATGGTCCACCGTCCGGACGGCTCACAGGCTTATTTTTCCTGACGCTCATTCTGAGCCCCAGACTATAAATAGGGGTCCTTGGGCACTTAGAGCTGCAAGAATTCGGTGTGAATTCCATTAGAGCTTAGAGACGTGTTATTTCCTCTAGAGCCATTTTTTAAGTGTGTTGTGCTATAAATAGAAGTCTATCTTAGAGGTCGGCTCTAAGGTAAGGAGTTCCATTGAAGACCCCTTCAGGTAGGTGAACCTGGTTGGGAAGCGTTCGTGTTGGGTTACACGTCATAGATCAAGGTACGACCACTGCATCGGTACATGTGAGTGTTACTATCTTGTATCTAGCTTTGTCTTCTGAATAGCGGAATTCCTGGGTTTGGCTGCCCCGGAGTGGTTTTTCTCTTAACTGAGTTTCCACTTCGTCAACAAAAATATCTGTGTCATTTACTTTCTGCTGTGCTTTAATTTTTGTTGACACTTATGCACACACTTTGTTTTTAGAAGTCAGCCTAGAACCATAGAAACATAAAAATAGGCCCACGCGCCTATACTTAGTGGAATAAAGAGTCAGCACTAAACCACTTGGCTATGCCGCCCCCATCTGTCGCTTGTACCACATGGATTAAAGTTAGTTCTTCTTCTTTCAAGCCCATCTTGAATGCTGGGGTCTTGCTCGATAAATTTGCAAACTCGGCCCAAGTATCCTTGCATTGCTTCCTTGATCTTCTTCGCTCTTGACCTTGTGATTGGCCCATCTGGAACTTGCAAGGGATCTTTAAGATTCGGTCTACCATGGGGCCCATCTTCTGGGAATGACACAAGAGTTATAGGTAAAATAAACAACTTTTTATAAAAACTTTTGTGTGAAATTACATGGCTAATGAAATTAGTAACTGTTGTGTAAAGTTAGGAATTTTAATTATGACCATGTATGCTGTATTGTGTGATTCTGTCAATGATATGTTTCATTGATAATCATATTAATATATGCATTGTATGATCCTTATGGATATATGTTTCTTGCTAATTGTGTAAATAAATATCATTTACATATTAGAAAACGTATTGATCTGATTTGCAGGTTAGAAATATATTTGCATGATTTAAAAGCATTGGGATTAGAAATACCTAGATGTTCACATTACCTAGAATTAGAAATGCTAATGTCTATGTATAGTCAGGCGAACTGTTATTTGTTCTTCAACAAAGATGTGCTTGTATATTAGAGTTTCACTCTAGTGCTCGCATGATCAACTGATGTTCAAAGGCACTAGCTTCAGTGTATTTAGGCATGGTGTTACCTATTTTTGGAAATGCAAATGTCTTTATATAGCTAAGAAAAATGCCTTATTTTAGTGTTTTATAAAAATACATTGAGCTTCATTGTACAAGATGCTAGTGTTACTTAAAGCTTAATAATATTAGTACCTATGTTTATGTGCTTTTGAGCATCGATGTGCAAGATACTGATATTACCAAGCAAGGAAATACTTGTGTCTTAGTATAGTAGGCAAGATACCATTGTTTTCAGGTTTGTGTGTATATGAGAATCCGTAAGGAAGTCATCGTGTATACATAAGCCTAAACCATTGATACTTAAGTAATTGCAACCTAAATAACAAGTTTGCAAAGAATCTTTTCTCAAGGTTTTGGACCCAAAGAAAATATTTTAAGTATATCTTTTAACATTGTTTATGAAATATTTTAAGTAATTGTTTAAAAGAAAATATTGAACCTTGTTTATGAAATGATATTTAGAAGCGATGAAAATGTCTTGAAAATAAAAATTTTATGAAAATGATATCAATCTCATAATAATACATTGTAGATGGGCTTGTATTTATGCAATTACAAACGGTAGATTGGAATGCCTATATACGTTCACAACTACATAGTATTTCTGATATGCCATTGCTTTTTTATTATTATTATTATTTTGAAGATCATTGTTTTCTTGTTTAAGACTTATGTGTAGGCGTGAATTCTGTAACAGAGTGATCGCATGCAGGTATGTCTGAACCATCGATTAAAAATATTATGGTAAATGGGACTATATGTAGAAGCTTCCAAGCAGTAGATTGAAACTTCTATATATATTCATAGTTGCATAGTAGGCTTTAAATGTTTTCATATTCTTCGATGTTTACTTCATTAGCTACGATAGATTTTCAAGGGACAAATTTTATAATTATAAATGGTAGCTGTTAATAAATAAAAAGGTTTTTAATGAGAGCATATATACACATTTGTTTTTCATTATTTAGAGTAACTTCATAAAGAAACCTTAAGAGTATAATCCTTAGGTAAAATTTTTAAGTTGCATCTGAGTGAATAAATTATATGTGATAGGATTGCAGTGGTGCGATCTCTGTTTATATTTTAATGACCTTAATTTATTATATATTTGAATGATATTTATTTTGAAAACAGAACGACGCCGCCTAGACGCCGCCCAAGGTATGATGTTAACGAAGAGGCATCCCACCATGAAAATAGTGATAAGATACTACCACCTCCACCTCCACAATTCAGTGATGGAGTGCACCCAGCCTTGGTCCAATTCATGGCTGACACTATTAAGTGCTTCTCTGAAGCAGTAGCACAAATCTCTAGATCCAATGAGCGAGCTGAACATCTAGGTTGTTCAATTCGTGACTTCTCTAGCCACAACTTTCGGATGTTCGAAGGTGTGGAAGGGCCCAATGTAGCAGAAGCGTGGCTCACGGACATTGAGGTACTGTTTAACACTCTTGGCTGTACCAACAAACAAAAGGTTCATTATATTGGACTAAAATTGACAGGAGAAGCTGGAATATGTTGCTATCGAAACCCAAAAATGAAGCAGTAATCACTTGGGAGTTGTTTAAGATGAAATACAATAGGCGATTTTTCCCTCGAGCTCAAAGACAATTGCGAGCTATAGAATTTCAGAACCTTGTCCAAGGAAGCATGACAGTGGAGCAGTACTCTGCTAGATTCATGGAGTTAGCCAGGTTCGCAACTAATCTAATCCCAGATGAAGAGTCGAAGGCAGAGCGCTTTGAAAACGGCCTTAACCCACGCATCAAGGAGAGGGTTGTGTGCCTTGAGATCAAGGACTACGCTAGATTGGTAGAGGTCGCCTCGCTAGCAAAAGAGGAATTCGCGAATTAGCAATAGCTTATAATCTGAAGAAACGATCAATGCAGTGGATGTCACACCCAGTTAAAAGATTAGCAATACAAAACAAATTCAAACCAACTGCTGGTAAAAGCTTTCCACCCGCAATAGGAAATTAGAAGCCTCATTGTAACAAGTGTAGGAAACCGCACATGGGAGATTGTAGAATGGGAAGCCCGAATTGTTTCAAGTATGATAAACCTGGTCATTTCTTGAAAGACGGTTCGATGAATCTTGCTGAAAGTTTAAGGCCGCAAGGAGACGGTTCTCAGCAACAATATCCTACCCAAGCACGAGTATATTCACTCACCCCGGGTGGTATTGAAGAAGTAGAGGAATATACAGATGTGGCGGCAGGTACCATTTCTTAAATAGATAGCATTAAGCATATTACCTATGATTTAAGAATTTCGCATTTCGGTCGTTTGTGCCAATCACATGAAATTTTAACTCAACCATTAAAGATAGTATTTGTGACAAGATTAGAATAACACTCTTTATTACTTTTAATGAGTTAGACAGTAATCTCAGTGTAAGTTGGATATGAAGTCTGAGATTAAGATCGGTTTGTCTTAAGCCTTAGAATAAGACAATAAGTTTCAGAATTATGACCCACATTGTATGATTGCCTGTTTACCTTGATGGATTGTCCATCGCCGCAATCAAACAACATCGACAAAGAGGACGATGGTAGAAATCCATGCATCTTGACAATTCTCATTTTGAGAAAAGTCAATCGCGTTTAGATCACACAGCTTGACCAGATTGAAGACTTTCTTTGGAAAGCGACGATTAGTAAGGTCAGAGCTAC
>JAJPGS010000636.1:142500-170000 GCA_028654335.1 Alnus rubra
TACAAAATATAAGTTCGACATTTTGCTTAAAGCATAAAATTACTAGTTGATAAATAAAACTCCTCATATTGAGGGCCTATGTATACTATTACGCCCTGTGTACTAGGGTTGCGCTATCAATGCGACCCAGGCAGGTAAATTGTGGCCACAGGCCTGCTCGGTCAGCTAATTAATCAAAGCGCACTTAGCATGACTTAGGAATAAATTACCGCCTTGTCAAAGTCCTTCAGCGGTTGCACTTCCATCCAAGCAACGGTACAAAGCTTAAGCCTCTGTGAATATCTCTGGGGCCAAAATAATAGTCTCCTCCACACACGTTCCTCATTTATAAAAATCTTTCTCCTTTTCATAACTATTCATACTCTTTTCTCAACATGTGTGAGGGTTTTTACACTTCTCTTTTCATTACTTTCAGAAAGTAGTGACTTCCCATCTTGAGAATAATATAAGTAATTTTCTATAATTGGAAAGTCTTTTAGAACTAAGGTTTTTCTCAAAATCGCTAATTTCAAGAATATCATTTCCACCAATAACTTTCACATCAACATTATTTTAAAACAACATTTTATCCAACAATATCATTTAAAGTACATGATGAGAATAATTATTCACAAATATGCTAGAATAAATGGATAAAAGAATAATACATAAAACAATTCTAGAAGGGCTAGAGGATCCCTTACCTCTCTGGGCGCAGTACGTTGTTAAAATATTTCGACAGCTAGCTAATCACCTGGTACAGGTTTAAATAAATTAATACAATACTCTTGTCATTAGACGACGCTTGACCTCACTATGGTTCGTCTTGCGATACTATTGAGAATGAACTTATTCAGTATATTTAAATAAATCCTTTTACAATTTGTGTACTTATCAACCGAAACTGTGAAACTTTTAGTTATTTCAAAATCTTAGATATGAATATGTAATGCTCATAATAATTTTATTTTTTTTAAAAAAAAAAAAAAAACTCTATGGTACTTAAGAAATTCATGGAAATGTTCTAAAAATTCTAAAATTGTTTTGTCTCTTGTGGAGAATATTCAATACAATTAAAACAAAGAACATAAATCCATAGAAGAAGAAAAAAAGAATTCACAAGGTAGAAGTAGGTGAAAAGAAAGAAAAAGAGATAATACAAAAGTGTCCAAAAATTATATGTGAGGTTCCTGTCAAAGCAAATAAAAGACAAGGGGTCATGATTATTAAGGAATTCTTTTTAAGCATAATTTACCAATCCTCGTGGGAATGATCTCGTATTTGCCTACTATACTATCGTTTTGATCTTGTGTACTTGCGAGTAAAACGTACAAATATTTATCTATTTATTTAGGTAGATATTTGCACAACAAAATACTACCTTATTGCGTCTCTTGTTGGCTTGATGGACATCTTGTTTAGTCCTCCTTTTAATGTTCAGCCATGCCTTTTCATGAATCATCTTTACAAATTCTGCCTTCTTTTTGCCATCTAAGCTCACATGTTCACTCAAAGGTAAAGGAGTTAAATCCAAAGGTGACAATGGGTTAAAGCCTTATAAACAATTTCAAATGGTGAAAACTTAGTTGCAGAATGTATACTTCTATTGTAAGCAAATTCAACATGTGGCAAACAATTTTCCCATGTTTTCAAGTTCTTTTTAATGATATCACGCAACAAAGAAGACAAAGTTCTATTTACTACTTCAGTTTTACCATCCGTTTGTGGATGACAAGCAGTAGAAAACAACAACTTGGTTCCCAACTTTCCCCACAAAGTCTTCCAAAAGTGACTCAAAAACTTTGCATACCTATCAGAAACATTGGTCCTAGGCATGCCATGTAACCTAACAATTTCTTTGAAGAACAAATCAGCTATATGTGATGCATCATCGGTTTTATGACATGCAATGAAGTGTGCCATCTTGGAAAATCTATCTACCACCACAAAAACTGAATCTCTCCCCCTCTTAGTCCTAGGTAAACCTAAAACAAAATCCATAGAAATATCAGTCCAAGGTTCACTAGGTATTGGCAAAGGGGTGTACAAACCATGGAGTTTCAACTTAGACTTAGCATGTTTACATGTGATACACTTCTCACAGATTCTTTTCACATCACGTTTCATATGAGGCCAAAAAAATGATCACACAAAATTCCTAAAGTCTTAGCTACACCAAAATGACCCATCAAACCACCACTATGAGCTTCACTCAAAAGCAATTCACGCAAAGAACACATAGGCGCACACGATTTATTTTCCCGAAACAAAAATTCATCATGCCTATAAAACTTACCAAACACCATTTTTTTCACATGCATTGAACACATCACCAAAATCAGAATCTTGTGCATACAAATCCTTAATGTATTCAAAGCCAAGCAATTTTGTATCTAAAATGGAAAGTAAAGCATACCTTCGGGACAATGCATCAGCCACCACATTTTCCTTACCTTGCTTGTATCTGATCACACAAGGAAATGTTTCAGTGAATTCTACCACTTGGCATAGCGTTTGTTCAACCTTTGCTGTCCTTTCAAATGCTTCAAAGATTCATGATCTGTGTGAATCACAAATTCCTTTGGCCATACATAGTGCTGCCAATTTTCCAAAGCCCTTCCCAAGGCATACATCTCCTTATCATAAGTGGGGTAATTTAGGGCTGCCCTACTCAAATTTTCACTGAAATAAGCAACTGGACGGCCTTCTTGCATCAATACAGCTCCAATACCTATTCCTGAAGCATCACACTCAATTTCAAACGTTTTAGCAAAGTTAGGTAAAACAAGCAAAGGTGCATTAGTTAACTTTTCTTTGATCAAATTAAATGCCTTTTCTTGTTCTTTCCCTGACTTAAACGGCACATTTTTCTTGATGACTTCAGTAAGAGGGGCGACTAAGTTACTAAAATCACTCACAAACTGTCTATAGAACCTAGCTAAGCGGTAGAAACTCGTCACTTGGTTGATTGTTGTAGGCATTGGCCACTCTTGGATTGCCTTCACCTTTTCCTCGTCCACCTCAATTCCTCTCTTACTAACAACAAAACCAATAAACACATGCTTATTCGTGCAAAAGGTGCACTTCTTGAGGTTAGCAAACAACTTCTTGAGGTGCAGCCAAACCCAATCTCCGGGTTCAAAAATCAGGTTGTGACGTCCCTTGTTGGCTTGTGTGGCATATTGCTCCGTTCTTCGCTCAATGTTGAGTCTTGCTTTTTCATGAATCTGCTTCACAAAGTCCGCTTTCTTTTTGCCATCTAAATTAACGTGCTCCGTCAAAGGTAAAGGAGATAAATCCAATGGAGTTAAAGGATTAAACCCATACACAATTTCAAATAGCAAATATTTGGTAGCAGAATGAACAGCTCTATTATATGCAAACTCAACATGTGGTAAATATTCTTCCCATGTTTTGATGTTCTTTCTAATGATTGCCCTCAATAGAGTAGACAAAGTCTTATTTACTACTTTAGTTTGACCATCAGTTTGTGGATGACAAGTAGTGGAAAACAATAGCTTAGTACCTAGCTTACACCACAAAGTCTTCCAAAAATAGCTCAAGAACTTAGCATCTTTATCCGAAACAATTGTCCTAGGCATGCCATGTTATCTCACAATCTCTTTAAAGAACAAATCAGCAACATGCGAAGCGTCATCCGTTTTGTGACATGGAATAAAATGTGCCATTTTAGAAAATCTATCCACGACCACAAAAATTGAATCTCTTCCACGTTTAGTCCTAGGCAATCCTAACACAAAATCCATTGAAATATCAATCCAAGGCTCACTAGGAATTGGTAAAGGAGTATACAAATCATTGGGCTGCACTTTGGATTTAGCTTGCCTACATGTGACACATCTACCACAAATCCATTCAACATCTCGTTTCATGTGAGGCCAATAGAAGGGTTCCTGCAAAATAGCTAAAGTCTTTGCAACTCCAAAATGTCCCATCAATCCCCCACCATGTGATTCCTGCTCTAATAACTCCTTCATAGAACAGTTAGGCACGCATAGCTTATTTTCTCGAAATAGGAATCCATCAAGCCTAAAGAACTTACCAGAGGCGATTTTCTCACAAGCTTTATATTCCTCACAAAATTCGTGGTCTTTCAACATATAATTCTTTAATGTGTTCAAAACCAAGCAATTTTACATCAAGTGTGGAGAGTAAGGCATACCTGCGAGAAAGTGCATCAGCGACTACATTCTCCTTACCTTGCTTGTACCGAATGACGTATGGAAATGCCTCTATGAACTCCACCCATCGCGCATGCCTTTTGTTTAGCTTGTGTTGGCCCTTCAAGTGTTTCAAGGACTCATGATCGGTGTGAATCACAAACTACTTAGGCCATAGATAGTGCTGCCATGTCTCTAAAGCCCGAACCAATACATACAACTCCTAGTCATAAGTTGGGTAATTTAAGGCTGCCCCGCTGAGTTTCTCGCTAAAGTAAGCAATTGGTCGTCCTTCTTGCATAAGAACGACGCCTATACCAATACCTGAAGCATCACATTCAATTTCAAACGTTTTAGAAAAGTTAGGTAAAGACAACAAAGGTGCGTTAGTCAGCTTCTCTTTGATTAATTGAAATGCTTTCTCTTGTTCTTCTCCCTACCGAAATCCAACGTTCTTCTTGATCACTTCGGTAAGCGGTGCGGCTAAGCCACTGAAATCCTTCACGAACCCCCGGTAGAAACTAGCAAGTCCATGAAAGCTACGAATATTACCTACACTTGTGGGGCTCAGCCAATCTTGGATTGCACGTACCTTCTATTCATCAACCTGTATACCTTGTGCACTAACAAAAAATCCCAAAAATACAAGGTTATCGGTGTAAAAAGTGCACTTCTTTAAATTAGCAAACAACCTTTCTTTCCTTAGCACATCTAAAATAGATTTCAAATGTACTACATGATCGTCTATGTTTTTGCTATAAATGAGTATATCATCAAAATAGACAACAACAAATCTTCCTATAAATGCACGCAAAACATGGTTCATAAGTCTCATAAAGGTGCTCGGAGCATTAGTCAAACCAAAAGGCATAACTAACCATTCATACAAACCATATTTTGTTTTAAAGGCGATTTTCCATTCATCTCCTTCTTTTATCCTAATTTGATGATAACCACTTTTTAAATCAATCTTAGAAAATATGCAAGAACCATGCAGCTCATCTAACATATCATCTAAGCGTGGGATAGGATGACGATACTTTACCGTTATGTTGTTGATGGCTTGGCAATCAACGCACATTCTCCACGTCCCATCCTTCTTAGGTACAAGTAAGACCGGAACCGCACATGGGCTCATGCTCTCCCTCACGTGCTCTTTCTCCAACAATTCACTTACCTGCCGTTGAAACTCCTTTGTCTCCTCGGGATTGCTCCTATAAGCTGGTCGGTTTGGGATGGTTGCACCGGGAACAAAATCAATTTGATGTTCAATCACTCAGATTGGAGGTAACCCATGTGGTGTTTCCTCGGGGAAGACATCCGCGTACTCCTGCAAAAGAGAAACAATAGAACTAGGCAAAGCAAGGTCAAGTTCGTTAGTGTTTAAAAGTGCCTCTTTGTACAAAAGTACAATCATTGGCTGTTTTGAAAACATTGCTCGCTTGATCTCACTCACTTTTGCATAGAAATTCTTTTGTTTTCTCTCTGATTTTCTCTCAAGGGCCGAACTTTGATTTTCTTTTTCTCTCTCATTTTTCTCGGCCTCTCTCTGATTTTCACTCTTTTTCTTTTGCTCACTCTCTTTCTTCTGATCACTCTCCTTTTGTAATCTCACTTGATCCTCGTATACTTGCTGCGGTGTCAATGGTACAAGTGTGATTGATCGTTGATTAAGTACAAAAGAGTACTTGTTCGTAAAGCCATCATGCTTCACTTGCCTATCGAACTGCCATGGACGCCCTAGCAATAAGTGTCCCGCCTGCATCGGTACTACATCACACAACACTTCATCTTCGTATTTACCGATTCAAAATGCAACTAACACTTGCTTGTTCACCCTTATCTCACCACTATCATTTAGCCATTGTAACTTGTACGGTCTAGGTGCTTTATCGTGGGCCATCCCAATTTCTCGACCATAATTGTGCATGCAACATTAGTACAACTACCACCATCAATAATCACACTACATACCTTGTCTTTAACGTAGCACCTAGTGTGAAAGATGTTATCCCGCTGTACTTCATCAACTCCTTTTGCTTACAAGCTCAATGCTCTCCTCGCCACCAATGTCAATGCGTCAGGGGCTAAATACTTCTTCTCAGAAACATTCTCCAATGGTGGCATGTCGTCGATGTCAGAATCTTCATCATCGGTCACAATTTCACCATTGGCTTGCGACACCATGACTTGCTTGTTTGGGCATTGACTTGCTATGTGGCCCCTACCTTGACATCTAAAACATTTAATATCACGATTCCTAGAGGTAGAGGCTTTGGTTTTTACCTTGAGGAACGTGGCTGGTGGTCGCGGACTTGGTCTCGGGTTTGGGCATTTGTGACTTGTCCAGCGGCTTGGCATGACTCGATTTCCAAGAGGTAGAACTAGAGTTATGGCCTGCACGTGTCCCAATCCCTCTCTTGAGTTGTTGTTCCACTTTGATAGCCATATGCACCATATCTTCCAATTCCACATAATGTTGCATCTCTACCTTATCATGGATCTCCCGGTTTAAGCCAAGTAAAAATCTAGCCATTGTAGCCTCCCAATCCTCCTCTACATTAGCGCGGATCATAGCAATCTCCATCTCCTTGTAGTAATCCTCTACGCTTCGACTCCCTTGTCTAAGACCTTGTAGCTTTTTGTACAACTCTCGGTAGTAGTAACTTGGAACGAACCGCTTTCTCATCACTACTTTCATCTCCTCCCATGTGTCTATTGGTCGTTCTCTATTCTGCCTCATGTTTATCACAAGCTGATCCCACCAAGTAGTAATAGCATATTCAGAAAATTCAATCACGGCTAATTTTACCTTCTTTGTCTCGAGTAGTTATGGCAATCAAACACGAACTCCATCTTCTTCTCCCACTCAAGATATGCCTTAGGATCATATCTACCTTGAAAGGACGGAATCTTCATCTTAATACCACCTAAGTTGTTATCTTCTCGATTCCTAGCTTCTCTAAATCTTCCTCCAGGTCTCCTACTGTTAACAATGGAATCCCGATCTTCTTCTTAATCAAAACCAGACCCATAACGCTCTTCATCCTCCTCCCTCGGTGGAACTCTTTCCCTTCTAAGCAAATTACGACCGTTTTGTGGTTGCTCTTCACGTCTATTCTCCATCTGATCTATCCGTTCGTGAACCTGCTCCATCTCCATCTTCATCACATGCCTCATCTCACTCATCATGGCCTCCATAAACACTTTCGGATCAGCCAATTTTGTATCATCTTCGGCAATGCTCTTACCACTATAGTGAGACATGATTGTTGCAAAACAAAGTTTAGAAAAAAAAAAAAAAAAAAAGAACCCCACAAATCACTCCCTTACGTGTTTACACTCAAGAATGTGGATCACTCTCCACTCCTGTTTCACTCAAAAGAATATGGCTTTTACCCTCTAATGTTCTCACCACTTGCCTTTTTCCACTCGATAATTCTCTTTCAGTTCTTTTGAAACTAAACAAACTACTCAAAATTTCCGGCAACAATTTACCCAGAACTAATCAAGGAATCTCATATTTGAATACAAGGAATATGGAAATTTTCAGATTAGAATTTGAAGGAATATGGCAATTTGGAATTTTGGAAGCACTGAATAGTGAATTTTTTATATTTTTTTCGGACTCGTTTCTGTCTTCTTCTTTGAGTCTCTCTCTCTTTTCTTTTTTCTTTTTTTTTTTTATTTTGATGATCAGGAACTAGCTTTTGAGAATAATGAAATAAGATTTCGAAATAACTAAGAGATGTGAGACCAGACCAATAGTTTAGACATCAACAAGACAAACAAAGATTGAACAGATAGGGTAAAGGAAATTCGGCAAGAAGAGATAAATGATGTGGACGGATAAAGAAGAAACACAGGAATGAAAGATGTTAAAGGATAGGCAAACCCGAACTAGAAACCGTGCTCTGATACCAAATGATGTGAACCCCGTCAGGAATAATGAGACCCAACAACGAAATGGAACCCAAGATCATTCTATGGACAGATTCGAATGGAAGACCTCGACCCGTTGTTTATGACAAACAAGAACCTCGGTATAAGGAAGACGCCACAAACGGTGGTGGAAACTCCGTTTGATAAGTCGAGATGAACGCCACGGGAAATTCCGATAAGTTCGCGTAGTTCTTCAAAGAACCAGAGAGAATAAACCTCACAAGTTTTATGAATAATCAATGTCTACTTTTCCATTGCTTATGCACCTATTTAAAGGGCTGAACATTACAAGGAAAAAAAACCTAACATAGAAAACCTAATTAAAGCTGAAAAATGGGTAAGGAAAGAAATCCTTACCTTCCTAAAACACACAAGACATATAAGGCAATAAAGGCTGGACGCCCACCCTCCTAATCAAAGATAAAATAAATCCCTACTTGCCTAAAAAAAAGACGCTAAAATAGGAAAGAAGAGCTGGACGCCTAGAGTCATATAGAAGGAAACAAAAGACAACATAAAAGGAAAGAAAGTGGAGCCTAGAATAGCCATGCAATCCGATCCTTATAGAATAGACCCAAAATATTTCTTGCCAATTCTTAGCCTTGACCGGATCCTTCTAGAACTTGAATCAAGGTGACGATTCTTTGTTGCCCACGTGGATCATGCTCATTGGGCCTCCAAGAATTTGCTTGAGCCCATAACTCTTGAATGAGTCCGTTAAGTACATCCTTGAACTTCTTTGCTCGTGCTCTCGTAACCGTCCCAATTGGTACTTGAACGAGATCTTTCGAAGTGATGCCTTGATCTCCATCAACTTGTCTCCCAGACCTTAGTGTGACAGTGGCTTGCACATGCTCCTACTTGTCCACAGAATTAGGCGAACTTCCCCCGTTGAACTGCAACTTCGGATTAGGCTCGGGCTGACTAAGGAGCTTTCCCTTCTCTCTCTCACTGAGGTGACTAGCAATTTGCCCTAATTAAATCCTCCAAAGTAGACCACGAAGAAGAGGCTGGGGCTTTAGTGGTTGCTTGGTACGCAGGTGCTGGATGCGCTGGACGACCTAGATTCATGAGTTGGATCTGCTTCCACCAAAAATTATGGGTGGTTTCATCACCCAGGATTGTAGGTCTCAGAGAGGGGTCCATTGGCTCTCTCCCGAAAATCATTGAAAGTATTCACTTGTTCCATCGGAGACTTGGCAAAAGTCTGCAGAGATGGACAAGTCCCCTAAGTGCATAAGATTAGCACAAATGGAACAGTAATCACCATTGGCAGCATTGATGGACTTTCCTACATCGAGAGCATCAACCTTCTATGTGAGAGCGTCTATCTTCATCTTCAGCTCTATGTCTTCCCCTCATAGATGCCTCCTTTCTTGGGGATATGAACAGATTTATCCCGACAACTCGAAAAATCCCATTGTTGTGAGTTGTGAGACAATTGATCTAAAGTCCTATAGGCTTCATCTCACGTCAAACTCGAAAATGCTCCTCCATTCATTGACTCGATCATACTACGGTTGGATTGGGACAATCCTTGATAGAAGAACTGCTTAAGTCTCCACTTCTCATATTGATGCAAACCAAGGAGCTGGACATGTTGATCATACACATGGGAATGGAGCTGAAGTTGCACAAGACCCTTTGTCACTTCCTAGTGGCCCAATTACAAGACTTAGAGCCAAACGTTTCAAGGAAGCACTATATGGGCTAATCTAAGAGAATTGGACTGACTCTAAAAAGACCAAAATGGGCTCAAATAATAATCAAGGCTTAGTCCATATCATCAAAACAATTGAAGAGGCTAATTAGCATTCAAAAACGTGACCAGCATGGTTTGACCATTAAAGGGTGCGAACTTGTTGAGTTTCAAGGATATTAAATAAGGGAATGAACTTGGTCTTGGCTGGTTATGTTAAATACATTGAACTTAGTCATTTAGTTATTTTGTGGGGACTTGTTTATGTTTTTGTTTGTGTTGCTTTTAAAGCTGTAGTTATGAATTTTCCTATTCTTGGAGGGTTGTTCCAAGTATATAGATGGGCATTATGAATTTTGTAAGGCAGAGATTCTTTTCAGAAAATTAAAACTATTGTGAGGTCTTGTGTTCCTCTTCGTTCTTGAAAGAACTCTTTGAACTTATCAAGTTAATCTTGTGGCGTTCAAACAACCAAACTTATCACCTTGATTCTTGAGAGATTCTTAGGTTTCTTGGTGTGGCATTTCAATCCTTCGTAGTCTTGGTTTCTCATCTAGTTAGGTGACAGGTCAAGGCTCAACAAATCTTGTCAACACGATCTTGAGGTTTCAAACCATCATTGTTATCGGGTTTCATCACAATTGTTGGTGGAGTTCATATCATTTTGGTATCAGAGCCTTGGTTCTAAGGCAAGTTTGACTATCTTTTATTATTATTATTATTATTTTATTTCATGTTCCCTCCTGTGGAAAAAAAAAATAGAGCAAAAGAAAAAAACGAAAAAAAAGAAAAGAAAAGAAAAAGTACTCGATTCTAGTAAGAAAATTTCTTCATTTCAATCTTGTTTCTCACCTTATTCAAGTTCTTGACCTTTCTGAGTAAGAAAATTTCTTCCTTTCTATCTTGTTCCTCACCTTATTCAAGTTCTTGACCTTTCTGAGTAAGAAAATTTCTTCCTTTCTAACTTGTTCCTCACCTTATTCAAGTTCTTGACATTTTTATGAGTTTTGGTTGTTTCTCATTTTTGAATTGCTGCTGGATTATTTTGAATTAGTTTCATGAAGTTCGATTAAGAACTAAGAAGGCACAAAAGAGTGGAAAAAGGCAAGAGTGTGTGAGACCATAAGAGGGTAAAAGTCGTTTAGAGTGAAAACACGAGTGCAAGTCTATCAATTCTTGAGTGAAACACGTGAGGGAGTGCTTGTGAGGATTCTAACCTTGTTTTACAAATTCTAAACATGTCCAATAATCAAGACACAGACACAACCAAAGAATTTCGACAACCCGCAGCTTCGAACCTCCAAATACAAGCGTTGTTAGGGGAGATGAGGCGTATATTGAGGACTAAATTAGAACTGATTCACGAGAGGTTGGACAGGCGTATGATGGAGATCAAGGCACCACTTCAAAGGATCTCGTTCAAGTACCAATTGGGCCGGTTACGAGAGCACGAGCAAAGAAGTTCAAGGATGTACTCAACGGACTCATCCAAGAGTTATGGGCTCAAGCAAATTCGTGGAGGCCCATTGAGCATGATCCACGTGGGCAACAAAGAATCGTCACCTTGATTCAAGTTCTAGAAGGATCTGGTCAAGGCTAAGAATTGGCAAGAAATATTTTGGGTCTATTCTAGAAGGATCGAATTGCATGGCTATTCTAGGCACCACTTTCTTTCCTTTTATGTTGTCTTTTGTTTCCTTCTATATGACTCTAGGCGTCCAGCTCTTCTTTCCTATTCCAGCTCTTTTTTTTAGGCAAGTAGGGATTTATTTTAGCTTTGATTAGGAGGGTGGGCGTCCAGCCTTTATTGCCTTATATGTCTTGTGTGTTTTAGGAAGGTAAGGATTTCTTTCCTTACCCATTTTCGGCTTTAATTAGGTTTTCTATGTTAGGTTTTTTTTCCTTGTAATGTTCAGCCCTTTAAATAGGTGCATAAGCAATGAAAAAGTAGACATTGATTATTCATAAAACTTGTGAGGTTTATTCTCTTTGGTTCTTTGAAGAAATACGCGAACTTATCGGGATTTCCCGTGGCGTTCATCTCGACTTATCAAACGGAGTTTCCACCACCGTTTGTGGTGTCTTCCTTATAACGAGGTTCTTGTTTGTCATAAACAACGGGTCGAGGTCTTCCATTCGAATCTGTCCATAGAACGATCTTGGGTTCCCTTTCGTTGTTGGGTCTCGTTATTCTTGACGGGGTTCATACTCGATGCTTCGTAAATAACAAAGTTTGCAGTGTCATTATCGATGGAGGGAGTTGCACAAACGTAGCCAGCACTTATTTGGTGGAGAAATTGGCCTTAACCACCTTGAAATATCCTCACCCTTACTGGCTTCAATGGCTGAATGAATGTGGTGAAATCAAAGTGACAAGGATAGTGTTGGTGGCATTATCCATTGGCAAATATGAGGATGAGGTGCTTTGTGATGTGGTTCCTATGCATGCATGCCATTTATTGCTGGGAAGACCATGGCAGTATGATCGGAGGGTTACGCATGATGGATTCACAAATAGGTATTCTTTCACTCTTAAAAGGCAACCTATTACTCTTGTCCCATTAACTCCAAAACAGGTCATGGAGGACCCAACTAAAGTTACAAAGATCAAATGAAAAAAAAGGAAGGCCGAAATTGAACATAAAGAGTTTAAAAAAAGAAAAGAAAGAGAAAAACATTGATCAGAGTGAAAAAGAAAGAGAGAGGATTTCGGCCATAGTGAGAGCAAGAGAGGGAAAATTCACTTATATTGCAAAAAAAAAGTGAGATCAAGAGAGCATTATTTTCACACCAGCCCCTTATTGTACTCATGTACAAGGAGGCTCTTTTATGTACTAATGATCTCGTTGGTGCTTTGCCGAGCGATATTGTTTCTCTTTTGCAGAAGTTTGAAGATGTCTTTCCCGAAGAGGTACTTTATGGCTTACCTCCAATTCGAGGGATTGAACATCAAATTGATTTCATACCTGGTGCATCAATTCCAAACCGACCTGCTTATAGGAGCAATCCCAAGGAGACCAAGGAACTTCATAGGCAAATAGGGGAATTATTGGAGAAGGGGTATGTGCGTGAAAGCATGAGTCCTTGTGCGGTTCCGGTGCTATTAGTTCCTAAGAAGGATGGAAACATGGAGGATGTGTGTTGACTGCCGAGCCATCAACAACATAACGGTAAAGTATCGTCATCCCATTCCTAGGTTAGATGATATGTTGGATGAATTGCATGGTTCTTGTGTCTTTACAAAAATTGATCTTAAGAGTATCATCTGATTAGGATGAAGGAAGGTGATGAATGGAAAACTGCTTTTAAGACTAAATATGGTTTGTATGAGTGGTTAGTAATGCCTTTCGGTTTAACTAATGCGCCAAGCACATTTATGCATTTGATGAACCATGTTTTTCGTGCATTTATTGGCAGATTTGTAGTTGTGTATTTTGATGATATCCTAATTTATAGCAAAAACTTGGAAGAACATGTAATGCATTTGAAATCTGTTTGGGAAATTCTAAGGAAAGAAAAGTTGTTTGCTAACCTCAAGAAGTGCACATTTTGCACGGATAAGCTTGTGTTTCTTGGTTTTGTTGTTAGTAAGAGAGGAATTGAGGTGGACGAGGAAAAGGTGAAGGCAATCCAAGAGTGGCCAACGCCTACAACAATCAACCAAGTGAGGAGTTTCCACGGCTTAGCTAGCTTCGATAGACAGTTTGTGCGTGATTTTAGTAGCTTAGCCGCCCCTCTTACTAAAGTCATCAAGAAAAATGTGTTGTTTAAGTGGGGGAAAGAACAAGAAATGGCATTTAATCTGATCAAAGAAAAGTTAACTAATGCACCTTTGCTTGTTTTACCTAACTTTGCTAAAACTTTTGAAATTGAGTGTGATGCTTCAGGAATAGGTATTGGAGCTGTTTTGATGCAAGAAGGCCGTCCAGTTGCTTATTTTAGTGAAAAGTTGAGTGGGGCAGCCCTAAATTACCCCACTTATGATAAGGAGATGTATGCCTTGGTAAGGGCTTTGGAAAATTGGCAGCACTATCTATGGCCAAAGGAATTTGTGATTCACACAGATCATGAATCTTTGAAGCATTTGAAAGGACAGCAAAGGTTGAACAAAAGCCATGCCAAGTGGGTGGAATTCATTGAAGCATTTCCTTGTGTGATCAGATACAAGCAAGGTAAAGAAAATGTGGTGGCTGATGCATTGTCCCGAAGGTATGCTTTACTTTCCATTTTGATGCAAAATTGCTTGGCTATGAATACATTAAGGATTTGTATGCACAAGATTCTGATTTTGGTGATGTGTTCAATGCATGTGAAAAAGTGGCGTTTGGAAAGTTTTATAGGCATGATGGATTTTTGTTTCGGGAAAATAAACTGAGGAATGATTCTATGTTTCATTAGGACAGTGTGGTGTGTGTTTATTGCATGTGGTTGTTCATGCATTGCATGTTGTGTCCAATTAATATAGCGGCTGATGAGATAGCCATCAACAAGCTGATGTACTAGCAAGTGGAAGGAAGGCTAGCCAGGGGGTTCATAGTGACCCAAGGTGAGTCCGAAGTCCTAATATATAACTAATGCTGGGACCGGTAGGATTCTAGTAAAAACAGGTAAGACTTTAAGTGTGAGGCAAAGGACATGAGGTCTGAAGTAAGATGATCATAAAACACAGACTAAATGGTTACTACGATGCATATTCATACAACCTTTGCATTTGTATTATTTATGAATTGTTATTAATCTGATGGTAACTTAGTTATGAAAATGGATGACTCACTTGTTTGTCTATGTAAATATGATGGCGTCATATTTGCATAGTTACTGATGCAGATCTGGAGAATGAAGGAATGGACCCATATGCTAGTTTTGATGGTTTTTGAAACCATTATCGAACTATTATGTGCTAGCTTAGAAATTACTAGTTGTATTTATGTGTCTTGTTTTATGGCATGTAAATATTTATAACGATGTCATGTTTGGCATGTTTTATGTTATATGCTTATGTGCCGTCTGTGGCACTAAATTTTGATGCACCTAGTGTGCATATGGCATGTAAAGATAAACCTAAGTAACTTTTAATAAACTACCGAGGTATTTCAGTCAGCTCTAATGTGTTATGCTATCAATTCCTAAGTCTTTAGAAGAAAAAAATATATTCCGCTGCGAGAGTTTATCCCTAATGTAGTAATGTCACGTGAAAACCGGAGGTTTCTGCTTACGAATTTGCAGGCTCAAATTCGGGGCGTTACAGTATGGTATCATAGCAGTTCGTTCAGGTGACCATTGGAATTGACCTACCTAGAAACTAGAGCATAACCAAGAGCTACTCTTAATAAAAGATTTTGTAAACCACATAAAAGATTTTGTTTGAAGAATGTAGTGTTGAGTTGGGAATAATAGTAAATAAATAATTTTAGAACTGTAGAAGCGTCAGTTTTTTTTTATATGCTATGTACCCTAAGTAAAATAAAAACTTTTGTGTGTAATATCTCTTTGTAAGTATTAGAGAATGGTAGGCTTATAAAGATAATCAATATGTATCTATGTGATTAAATGTATTGTGTAGTATTTAAGTTAATTATTATTTTGGTGATTAACTTGATGCAATGATACAGAATTATGGCACCTCGATGTTACCCCGTTCGTAACGAAAACTACGGAAACCATCGTCATGGCAACTGTGATGACGAATTTCCCACCTCCACCTCCACCATTTAATGGAGTGAATCCAGCCTTAGCTCAATTTATGGCTAAAACTACTAGGCAGTTTGCCGAAGTAGTGGCAAGAATTCCACAGCTTGTCAGCCGATCTGAACAGGTAGGTTGCTCTATACGCGATTTTGCTAGCCAGCAATTTCGTCTATTTGATGGTTCACAGGGACCGTTAGTAGCTGAAGCCTGGACTTGGCTGTACCGATGAGCAAAAGGTTAGGTACACAGGACTAAGGATAACTGATGAAGCTGCAAGATGGTGGAAGTCTAAGAAAGAACTCTTAGGAATAGAGTTGGGACGTAGGGCTGTTATCCCTTGGGATAGGTTTGTCAAAGAATTCAATGGGCGCTTCTTTCCCAGGGCACAAAGGCAGATGCGGGCCATCGAGTTCCAGAATTTGGTACAAGGCACTATGACGGTAGAACAATATTCCTCTAGGTTTATTGAACTAGCAAGGTTTGGCCTCAACCTAATCCCTGATGAAGAATCAAAGGTGGAACGTTTCGAAAATGGCCTTAATCCTCGTATTAAGGAGAGAGTCATGTGTCATGAAATTAGAGACTTTGTCAAACTGGTCGATATAGCATCAGTTGCTGAAAGAGGAATGCGCGAATCATTCGCCGCTTACTAACTAAAGAGGCGAGCAGCGTCGCAGGTGACATACCTATCCAAACGACCTGCACTTACTACTGGAAGCAGACAGATTGAGAAGAGGAATTTCCCTCCTACAGCAGGGAATCAGACGCTTACATGCCACAAATGCGGGAAAGGTGCATGCTGGAGAGTGCAAGGCAAATGAACCAAACTGCTTCAGATGTCGTCAATTTGGCCACTTCAAGAGGAATTGTCCACTGGATGCCCCAGGAGGATCCCGACCCCCAGGAAACAACTTCCCACCATGGCGACCCACCCAAGCAAGGGTGTATATACTTTAACTCCAGTTGAGGTACACGAAGAAGAAGGAGGTGATAACGGTGTTGTGACAGGTACCATCTTTTTGTTTGGTATCCTTGCCTGTACTCTTTTTGATTCAAGAGCTACACATTCATTCATTTCTGAAGCATACATTAAATTGCGACATGTTAGCATACGACCTTTAGTACAAAATCTTATGGTTGCAACCCCTGGAGGAAAGAAAGTCGTATGTGATAAAATTGATGGAGATCAAGGCACCGCTTCGAAGGATTTCGTTCAAGTACCAATTGGGCCGGTTACAAGAGCACGAGCAAAGAAGTTCATGGATGTACTCAACGGACTCATTCAAGAGTTATGGGCTCAACCAAATTCGTGGAGGCCCAATGAGCATGATCCACGTGGGCAACAAATAATCGTCACCTTGATTCAAGTTCTAGAAGGATCCGGTCAAGGCTAAGAATTGGCAAGAAATATTTTGGGTATATTCTAGAAGGATCGGATTGCATGGCTATTCTAGGCGCCACTTTCTTTCCTTTTATGTTGTCTTTTGTTTCCTTCTATATGACTCTAGGCGTCCAGCTCTTCTTTCCTATTTTAGCATCTTTTTTTTTAGGCAAGTAGGGATTTATTTTAGCTTTGATTAGGAGGGTGGGCGTCCAGCCTTTATTGCCTTATATGTCTTGTGTGTTTTAGGAAGGTAAGGATTTCTTTCCTTACCCATTTTCGGCTTTAATTAGGTTTTCTATGTTAGGTTTTTTTCCTTGTAATGTTCAGCCCTTTAAATAGGTGCATAAGCAATGGAAAAGGAGACATTGATTATTCATAAAACTTGTGAGGTTTATTCTCTTTGGTTCTTTGGAGAACTACGCGAACTTATTGGGATTTCCCGTGGCGTTCATCTCGACTTATCAAACAAATTTCCACCACCATTTGTGGCGTCTTCCTTATACCGAGGTTCTTGTTTGTCATAAACAACGGGTCGAGGTCTTCCATTCGAATCTGTCCATAGAATGATCTTGGGTTCCCTTTCGTTGTTGGGTCTCGTTATTCTTGACGGGGTTCACATCATTTGGTATCAGAGCACGGTTTCTAGTTCAGGTTTGCCTATCCTTTAACATCTTTCATTCCTGTGTTTCTTCTTTAGCCGTCCACATCATTTATCTCTTCTTAGCCGAATTTCCTTTACCCTATCTGTTCAATCTTTGTTTGTCTTGTTGATGTCTAAACTATTGGTCTGGTCTCACATCTCTTAGTTATTTCAAAATCTTATTTCATTATTCTCAAAAGCTAGTTGCTGATCATCAAAAAAAAAAAGAAAAAAAAATGGAAAAGAAAGAAAAGAGAGAGAGACTCGAAGAAGAACACAGAAAGGAGTTCGAAAGAAAAAAAATTCACTATTCTATGCTTCCAAAATTCCAAATTGCCATATTCCTTCTAATTCTAATCTGAAAATTTCCATATTCCTTGTGTTCAAATCTGAGATTTCTTGATTAGTTTCTGGGTAAATTGTTGCTAGAAATTTTGAGTTGTTTGTTTAGTTTCAAAAGAACTGAAAGAGAATTATCGAGTGGAAAAAGGCAAGAGTGGTGAGAACATCAGAGGGTAAAAGCCATATTCTTTTGAGTGAAACACGAGTGGAGAGTGATCCACATTCTTGAGTGTAAACACGTAAGGGAGTGATTCGTGAGGTTCTTTTTTTTTCTAACCTTTGTTTTGCAGCAATCATGTCTTACGATAGTGGTAAGAGCATTGCCGAAAGTGATACAAAATTGGCTGATTTGAAAGTGTTTATGGAGGACATGATGAGTGAGATGAGGCATGTGATGAAGATGGAGATGGAGATGGAGCAGGTTCACGAACGAATAGATCAGATGGAGAATAGACGTGAGGAGCAACCACAAAACAGTAGTAATTTGCGTAGAAGGGAAAGAGTTCCACCGAGGGAGGAGGACGAAGAGCGTTATGGGTCTGGTTTTGATGAAGAAGAAGATCGGGATTCCATTGTTAACAATAGGAGACCTGGAGGACGATTTAGAGAAGCTAGGAATCGCGAAGATAACAACTTGGGTGGTATTAAGATGAAGATTCTGTCCTTTCAAGGTAGATCTGATCCTGGGGTATATTTTGAGTGGGAGAAGCAAATGGAGTTCGTGTTTGATTGCCATAACTACTCCGAGACAAAGAAGGTAAAATTAGCCGTGATTGAATTTTCTGAATATGCTTGATGTGAACCCCGTCAAGAATAACGAGACCCAACAACGGAAGGGAACCCAAGATCATTCTATGGACAGATTCGAATGGAAGACCTCGACCCGTTGTTTATGACAAACAAGAACCTCGGTATAAGGAAGACGCCACAAATGGTGGTGGAAACTCTGTTTGATAAGTCGAGATGAACGCCACGGGAAATCCCGATAAGTTCGCCTAGTTCTTCAAAGAACCAGAGAGAATAAACCTCACAAGTTTTATGAATAATCAATGTCTACTTTTCCATTGCTTATGCACCTATTTAAAGGGATGAACATTACAAGGAAAAAAAACCTAACATAGAAAACCTAATTATAGCCGAAAATGGGTAAGGAAAGAAATCCTTACCTTCCTAAAACACACAAGACATATAAGGCAATAAAGGCTGGACGCCCACCCTCCTAATCAAAGATAAAAATAAATCCCTACTTGCCTAAAAAAAAAGACGCTAAAATAGGAAAGAAGAGCTAGACGCCTAGAGTCATATAGAAGGAAACAAAAGACAACATAAAAGGAAAGAAAGTGGCGCCTAGAATAGCCATGCAATCTGATCCTTCTAGAATAGACCCAAAATATTTCTTTCCAATTCTTAAACTTGACCAGATCCTTCTAGAACTTGAATCAAGGTGACGATTCTTTGTTGCCCATGTGGATCATGCTCATTGGGGGCCTCCACGAATTTGCTTGAACCCATAACTCTTGAATGAGTCCGTTGAGTACATCCTTGAACTTCTTTGCTCGTGCTCTCGTAACCGGCCCAATTGGTACTTGAACGAGATCCTTCGAAGCGGTGCCTTGATCTCCATCAATGCTATTACTTGGTGGGATCAGCTTGTGATAAACAGGAGGCGGAATAGAGAACGACCAATAGACACATGGGAGGAGATGAAAGTAGTGATGAGAAAGCGGTTTGTTCCAAGTTACTACTACCGAGAGTTGTACAAAAAGCTACAAGGTCTTAGACAAGGGAGTCAAAGCGTAGAGGATTACTACAAGGAGATGGAGATTGCTATGATCCACGCTAATGTAGAGGAGGATCGGGAGGCTACAATGGCTAGATTTTTACTTGGCTTAAACCGGGAGATCCATGATAAGGTAGAGATGCAGCATTATGTGGAATTGGAAGATATGGTATATGGCTATCAAACTGGAACAACAACTCAAGAGAGGGATTGGGACACGTGCATGCCATAACTCTAGTTCTACCTCTTGGAAATCGAGTCATGCCAAGCTGCTGGACAAGTCACAAACGCCCAAGTCCGCGACCATCAGCCACGTTCCTCAAGGTAAAACCGAAGCCTCTACCTCTAGGAATCGTGATATTAAATGTTTTAGATGTCAAGGTAGGGGCCACATAGCAAGTCATGGTGTTGCAAGCCAATGATGAAATTGTGACCGATGATGAAGATTCCAACACCAACGACATGCCGCCATTGGAGGATGTTTCCGAGGGGGAGTATTTAGCCTCTAACGCATTGACATTGGTGGCGAGGAGAGCATTGAGCTTGCAACCAAAAGGAGTTGATGAAGTACAGCAGGAGAACATCTTTCACACTAGGTGCTACGTTAAAGACAAGGTATGAAGTGTGATTATTGATGGTGGTAGTTGTACTAATGTTGCAAGCACAATTATGGTGGAGAAATTGGGATTGCCCATGGTAAAGCACCCTAGACCGTACAAGTTACAATGGCTAAATGATAGTGGTGAGATAAGGGTGAACAAGCAAGTGTTAGTTGTATTTCGAATCGGTAAATACGAAGATGAAGTGTTGTGTGATGTAGTACCGATGCAGGCGGGACACTTATTGCTAGGGCGTCCATGGCAGTTCGATAGGCAAGTGAAGCATGATGGCTTTACGAACAAGTACTCTTTTGTACTTAATCAACGATCAATCACTCTTGTACCATTGACACCGCAGCAAGTATACGAGGATCAAGTGAGATTACAAAAGGAGAGTGATCAAAAGAAAGAGAGTGAGCGAAAGAAAAAGAGTGAAAATCAGAGAGAGGCCGAGAAAAATGAGAGAGAAAAAGAAAATCAAAGTTCGACCCTTGAGAGAAAATAAGAAAGAAAACAAACGAATTTCTATGCAGAAGTGAGTGAGATCAACCGAGCAATGTTTTCAAAACAGCCGATGAATGTACTTTTGTACAAAGAGGCACTTTTAAACACTAACGAACTTGACCTTGCTTTGCCTAGTTCTATTGTTTCTCTTTTACAGGAGTACGAAGATGTCTTCCCCAAGGAAACACCACATGGGTTACCTCCAATCCGAGGGATTGAACATCAAATTGATTTTGTTCCTGGTGCAACCATCCCAAACCGACCAACTTATAGGACCAATCCCGAGGAGACAAAGGAGCTTCAACGGCAGGTAAGTGAATTGTTGGAGAAAGGGCACGTGAGGGAGAGCATGAGCCCATGTGCGGTTCTGGTCTTAGTTGTACCTAAGAAGGATGGGACGTGGAGAATGTGCGTTGATTGCCGAGCCATCAACAACATAACGGTAAAGTATCGTCATCCTACCCACGCTTAGATGATATGTTAGATGAGCTGCATGGTTCTTGCTTATTTTCTAAGATTGATTTAAAAACTGGTTATCATCAAATTTGGATAAAAGAAGGAGATGAATGGAAAACCGCCTTTAAAACAAAATATGGTTTGTATGAATGGTTAGTTATGCCTTTTGGTTTGACTAATGCTCTGAGCACCTTTATGAGACTTATGAACCATGTTTTGCGTGCATTTATAGGCAGATTTGTTGTTGTCTATTTTGATGATATACTCATTTATAGCAAAAACATAGACGATCATGTAGTACATTTGAAATCCGTTTTAGATGTGCTAAAGAAAGAAAGTTTGTTTGCTAATTTAAAGAAGTTCACTTTTTACACCGATAAGCTTGTATTTTTGGGATTTGTTGTTAGTGCACAAGGTATACAGGTTGATGAAGAGAAGGTACGTGCAATCCAAGATTGGCCGAGCCCCACAAGTGTAGGTAATGTTCATAGTTTTCATGGACTTGCTAGTTTCTACCAGCGGTTCAAGAAGGACTTCAATAGCTTAGCCGCACCGCTTACCGAAGTGATCAAGAAGAACGTTGGATTTCGGTGGGGAGAAGAACAAGAGAAAGCATTTCAATTAATCAAAGAGAAGCTGACTAACGCACCTTTGTTGTCTTTACCTAACTTTTCTAAAACTTTTGAAATTGAATGTGATGCTTCAGGTATTGGTATAGGCGTCGTTCTTATGCAAGAGGACGTCCAATTGCTTACCTCAGCGAGAAACTCAACGGGGCAGCCGTAAACTACCCAACTTATGAGGAGTTGTATGCATTGGTTCGGGCTTTAGAGACGTGGCAGCACTATCTATGGCCTAAGGAGTTCGTGATTCACACCGATCATGAGTCCTTGAAACACTTGAAGGGCCAACACAAGCTAAACAAAAGGCATGAGCGACGGGTGGAGTTCGTAGAGATGTTTCCATACGTCATTCGATACAAGCAAGGTAAGGAGAATGTAGTCGCCGATGCACTTTCTCGCAGGTATGCCTTACTTTCCACACTTGATGTAAAATTGCTTGGTTTTGAACACATTATTGAATTATATGCTGAAGACCATGAATTTTGTGAGGAATATAGAGCTTGTGAGAAAATCACCTCTGGTAAGTTCTTTAGGCTTGATGGATTCCTATTTCGAGAAAATAAGCTATGCGTGCCTAACTGTTCTATGAGGGAGTTATTAGTGCAGGAATCACATGGTGGGGGATTAATGGGACATTTTGGAGTTGCAAAGACTTTAGCTATTTTGCAGGAACACTTCTATTGGCCTCACATGAAACGAGATGTCGAACAGATTTGTGGTAGATGTGTCACATGTAGGCAAGCTAAATCCAAAGTGCAACCCAAAGGTTTGTATACTCGTTTACCAATTCCTAGTGAGCCTTGGATTGATATATCAATGGATTTTGTGTTAGGATTGCCTAGGACTAAACGTGGAAGAGATTCAATTTTTGTGGTCGTGGATAGATTTTCTAAAATGGCACATTTTATTCCATGTCACAAAACGGATGACGCTTCGCATGTTGCTGATTTGTTCTTTAGAGAGATTGTGAGATTACATGGCATGCCTAGGACAATTGTTTCGGATAGAGATGCTAAGTTCTTGAGCTATTTTTGGAAGACTTTGTGGTGTAAGCTTGGTACTAAGCTATTGTTTTCCACTACTTGTCATCCACAAACTAATGGTCAAACTGAAGTAGTAAATAGGACTTTGTCTACTCTATTGAGGGCAATCATTAGAAAGAACATCAAAACATGGGAAGAATGTTTACCACATGTTGAGTTTGCATATAATAGAGCTGTTCACTCTGCTACCAAATTTTTGCCATTTGAAATTGTGTATGGGTTTAATCCTTTAACTCCATTGGATTTATCTCCTTTACCTTTGACGGAGCACGTTAATTTAGATGGCAAAAAGAAAGCTGACTTTGTGAAGCAGATTCATGAGAAAGCAAGACTCAACGTTGAGCGAAGAACGGAACAATATGCCACACAAGCCAACAAGGGACGTCGCAACCAGGTTTTTGAACCCAGAGATTGGGTTTGGCTGCATATGAGAAAAGAAAGATTCCTGGCGAAAAGACGTTCCAAATTGCTCCCAAGAGGAGATGGTCCTTTCCAAGTCCTCGAGCGTATCAATGACAACGCTTACAAGCTAGATTTACCTGGTGAGTACAATGTAAGTGCCACTTTTAATGTTACTGATTTGAGTCCTTTTGATGTAGGTGATGATTTGAGGGCAAATCCTTTTCAAGAGGAGGGGAATGATGGAGATCAAGGCACCGCTTCGAAGGATCTCGTTCAAGTACCAATTGGGCCGGTTACGAGAGCACGAGCAAAGAAGTTCAAGGATGTACTCAACGGACTCATTCAAGAGTTATGGGCTCAAGCAAATTCGTGGAGGCCCAATGAGCATGATCCACGTGGGCAACAAAGAATCGTCACCTTGATTCAAGTTCTAGAAGGATCCGGTCAATGCTAAGAATTGGCAAGAAATATTTTGGTTATATTCTAGAAGGATCAGATTGCATGGCTATTCTAGGCACCACTTTTTTCCTTTTATGTTGTCTTTTGTTTCCTTCTATATGACTCTAGGCGTCCAGCTCTTCTTTCCTATTTTAGCGTCTTTTTTTTTAGGCAAGTAGGGATTTATTTTATCTTTGATTAGGAGGGTGGGCGTCCAGCCTTTATTGCCTTATATGTCTTGTGTATTTTAGGAAGGTAAGGATTTCTTTCCTTACCCATTTTCGGCTTTAATTAGGTTTGCTATGTTAGGTTTTTTTTCCTTGTAATGTTCATCCCTTTAAATAGGTGCATAAGCAATGGAAAAGTAGACATTGATTATTCATAAAACTTGTGAGGTTTATTCTCTTTGGTTCTTTGAAGAACTACGCGAATTTATCGGGATTTCCCGTGGCGCTCATCTCGACTTATCAAACGGAGTTTCCACCACCGTTTGTGGCGTCTTCCTTATACCGAGGTTCTTGTTTGTCATAAACAACGGGTCGAGGTCTTCCCTTCGAATCTGTCCATAGAACGATCTTGGGTTCCCTTTCGTTGTTGGGTCTCGTTATTCTTGACAGGGTTCACATCATTTGGTATCAGAGCACGGTTTCTAGTTCAGGTTTGCCTATCCTCTAACATCTTTCATTCCTTTGTTTCTTCTTTAGCCGTCCACATCATTTATCTCTTCTTAGCCGAATTTCCTTTACCCTATCTGTTCAATCTTTGTTTGTCTTGTTGATGTCTAAACTATTGGTCTGGTCTCACATCTCTTAGTTATTTTGAAAATCTTATTTCATTATTCTCAAAAGCTAGTTGCTGATCATCAAAAAAATAAAAATAAAAAAATAAAAAAATTCACTATTCTGTGCTTCCAAAATTCCAAACTGCCATATTCCTTCTAATTCTGATCTGAAAATTTCCATATTCCTTGTGTTCAAATCTGAGATTCCTTGATTAGTTCTGGGTAAATTGTTGATGGAAATTTTGAGTTGTTTGTTTAGTTTCAAAAGAACTGAAAGAGAATTTTCAAGTCGAAAAAGCCAAGAGTGGTGAGAACATCAGAGGGTAAAAGCCATATTCTTTTGAGTGAAACACGAGGGGAGAGTGATCCACATCCTTGAGTGTAAAGACGTACGGGAGTGATTCGTGAGGTTCTTTTTTTTTCTAACCTTTGTTTTGTAGCAATCATGTCTCACGATAGTGGTAAGAGCATTGCCGAAGATGATACAAAATTGGTTGATCCTGAGGCATATCTTGAGTGGGAGAAGAAGATGGAGTTCGTGTTTGATTGCCACAACTACTCCGAGACAAAGAAGGTAAAATTAGTCGTGATTGAATTTTCTGAATATGCTATTACTTGGTGGGATCAGCTTGTGATAAACAGGAGGCGGAATAGCGAACGCCCAATAGACACATGGGAGGAGATGAAAGTAGTGATGAGAAAGCGGTTCGTTCCAAGTTACTACTACCGAGAGTTGTACAAAAAGCTACAAGGTCTTAGACAAGGGAGCCGAAGCGTAGAGGATTACTACAAGGAGATGGAGATTGCTATGATCCGCGCTAATGTAGAAGAGGATCGGGAGCCTACAATGGCTAGATTTTTTCTTGGCTTAAACCGGGAGATCCATGATAAGGTAGAGATGCAACATTATGTGGAATTGGAAGATATGGTGCATATGGCTATCAAAGTGGAACAACAACTCAAGAGAGGGAGTGGGACACGTGCAGGCCATAACTCTAGTTCTACCTCTAGGAAATCGAGTCATGCCAAGCCGATGGACAAGTCACAAACGTCCAAACCGGAGCCCAAGTCTGCGACCACCAGCCACGTTCCTCAAGGTAAAACCGAAGCCTCTACCTCTAGGAATCGTGATATTAAATGTTTTAGATGTCAAGGCAGGGGCCACATAGTAAGTCATGGTGTTGCAAGCCAATGGTGAAATTGTGACTGATGATGAAGATTCCAACACCAACGACATGCCGCCATTGGAGGATGTTTCTGAGGAGGAGTATTTAGCCCCTAACGCATTGACATTGGTGGCGAGGAGAGCATTGAGCTTGCAAGCAAAAGGAGTTGATGAAGTACAGTGGGAGAACATCTTTCACACTAGGTGCTACGTTAAAGACAAGGTATGTAGTGTGATTATTGATGGTGGTAGTTGTACTAATGTTGCAAGCACAATTATGGTGGAGAAATTGGGATTGCCCATGGTAAAGCACCCTAGATCGTACAAGTTACAATGGCTAAATGATAGTGGTGAGATAAGGGTGAACAAGCAAGTGTTAGTTGCATTTTGAATCGGTAAATACGAAGATGAAGTGTTGTGTGATGTAGTACCGATGCAGGCGGGAAACTTTTTGCTAGGGCGTCCATGGCAGTTCAATAGGCAAGTGAAGCATGATGGCTTTTACGAACAAGTACTCTTTTGTACTTAATCAACGGTCAATCACTCTTGTACCATTGACACCGCAGCAAGTATACGAGGATCAAGTGAGACTACAAAAGGAGAGTGATCAAAAGAAATAGAGTGAGCAAAAGGAAAAGAGTGAAAATAAGAGAGAGGCCGGGAAAAATGACAGAGAAAAAGAAAATCAAAGTTCGGCCCTTGAGAGAAAATCAGAGAGAAAACAAAAGAATTTCTATGCAAAAGTGAGTGAGATCAAGCGAGCAATGTTTTCAAAACAGCCGATGATTGTACTTTTGTACAAAGAGGCACTTTCAAATACTAACGAACTTGACCTTGCTTTGCCTAGTTCTATTGTTTCTCTTTTGCAGGAGTACGAGGATGTCTACCCAGAGGAAACACCACATGGGTTACCTCCAATCCGAGGGATTGAACATCAAATTGATTTTGTTCCCGGTGCAACCATCCCAAACCGACCAGCTTATAGGAGCAATCCCGAGGAGACAAAGGAGTTTCAACGGCAGGTAAGTGAATTGTTGGAGAAAGGGCACGTGAGGGAGAGCATGAGCCCATGTGCGGTTCCGGTCTTACTTGTACCTAAGAAGGATGGGACATGGAGAATGTGCGTTGATTGCCGAGCCATCAACAACATAACGGAAAAGTATAGTCATCCTATCCCACGCTTAGATGATATGTTAGATGAGATGCATGGTTCTTGCATATTCTCTAAGGTTGATTTAAAAAGTGGTTATCATCAAATTAGGATAAAAGAAGGAGATGAATGGAAAACCGCCTTTAAAACAAAATATGGTTTGTATAAATGGTTAGTTATGCCTTTTGGTTTGACTAATGCTCCGAGCACCTTTATGAGACTTATGAACCATGTTTTGCGTGCATTTATAGGCAGATTTGTTGTTGTCTATTTTGATGATATACTCATTTATAGGAAAAACACAGACGATCATGTAGTACATTTGAAATCCGTTTTAGATGTGCTATGGAAAGAAAGGTTGTTTGCGAATTTAAAGAAGTGCACTTTTTACACCGATAAGCTTGTATTTTTGGGATTTGTTGTTAGTGCACAAGGCATACAGGTTGATGAAGAGAAGGTACGTGCAATCCAAGATTGGGCGAGCCCCACAAGTGTAGGTAATGTTCGTAGTTTTCATGGACTTGCTAGTTTCTACCGGCGGTTCGTGAAGGACTTCAGTAGCTTAGCTGCATCGCTTACCAAAGTGATCAAGAAGAACGTTGGATTTCAGTGGGGAGAAGAACAAGAGAAAGCATTTCAATTAATCAAAGAGAAGCTGACTAACGCACCTTTGTTGTCTTTACCTAACTTTTCTAAAATGTTTG